>JBBPCY010000013.1:10303980-10316590 GCA_037974405.1 Brachyalestes nurse
TTTTTTGTAAAAAGCATGACAATATATTAAGTAATCCAAAGTAATCAGAATACGTTACTCACATTGAGTAACTTAACCGACTACGTCACAAACTACATTTTGGGGCATATATTCTGTAATCTCTAGTGGAATACATTTTAAAAGTAACCTTCCCAACACTGTTTCACATACAATTTAGATTAAAATAAAAGCAGAAAATGAGGCATTATTAAATGGGGAGAAACACAAATGTAGGTGTGTGATGAAGATGTTTAATGTTGTACTGTAGCCATGTCAAATTATGTTGACATGGTTGAAAACGGGCCTATAAATGGATGTACAGTTTATGTAAACATTTCTGGTCTGCTCCAGTTGCTCTGACAGAGAATTTATTTGGGCTATTGTGCACATGTAGATGTAATAAATGATCTGCCACGGAGTTGAACTAGTCTGTAGAAGAATATCTAAAAATAGGTCTCATTGTCATTCTTGGTTTTATTGAATATTTGTGCATGATTAACAACACGTACATTCAAGTATCATCAGGTTACCCAGAATACCATCTGCCACTGCAATCTGTAACATTTCTAAAAAAGACATATGGAAAGTAATATTTTAAAACATTAAGATTTAAGATATTTTTATTTATGTCAAGAAAATGTTTCAGAGTTGTTGAAATGTTAATCAGCACATTTGTTTTAGTTAATGACAGTTTTTCAGTTTCTCAGAAATCGTAATGAAAAATAGACTGTTTTCCTAGTTATTGCAAAATCACCAATTCCGGAAAAAGTGTCAACAGGTGGTGTTTTAATTCAGCTTTATTTGCTGAGAGGAACAGATCGGGCCTGTGCTACTAATTGTTGAAATTGGAGGCAATAATGGATATTTGTGTCTGGAGGAGAGCAGGCTGGCAGTGCGATTTGCACCTGTGTTCACAGAATGAGGGATGAGAGTGAAGGAGAGAAGAAACAGGACGCATCAAAGCTGTCTAGACTGTTGCCATTTGGGGACTATTAAAGTTCAGATTTAATCACCAAAAATACTCCAATTAGAGACTGTGTTGACTGGGTGACAATTAGGTGTCAGAAACAGACTACTGTGTAAAACAAGCAATTGGGCTGTGTATGTGTGTGTGTATGTGTGTGTGTATGTGTGTGTGTGTGTTCGAAGAAGAGAGAGAGAGAGAGAGAGAATATCCATGGTGAATGGCTCCACAACTAAACTGAGTAAACCAATGTGTACTCTTGACTCCAGCAATTGTCTAATCAAGTCTTATAACTGTGAAAGAGGCGCTATACAACTTGTTTATTGTATTTTAGTTTTTTCCTGACTTCCACTCATAACAACTCCACCTCAATGATCCTCAACACTGGTATGCCACAGGCAAGCATTCTGAGCCCAATGCTGTACTCCTTGTTTACACACGACAGTGTGTCCAGACACAGCTCCAACACCATCATCAAGTTTGCTGATGATGCCACCATTGTGGGCCTGATCAACAACAACGACAAGACGGCCTACAGAGAGGAGGTGAGACTCTTGGCAGTGAGACTCTTGGTCTCTCTCAGTCCTCAAGTCCTCAGAACACGGTCACCAAAAAAGCCCACCAATGACTTCACTTCCTCAGACGCTTAAAGAAGTGCTGTCTCAGAAAAACTAACCGCATCATGAAGGACCCCAGCCACTCTGCACTGCCACTTTTTACTTTGCTGCCATCTGACAGAAGATTTAGGACAATTCACACACGCACAGCGCACGCACGATTCAGAAACAGTTTTTATCCCAGTGCCATTAGACTATTCAATACACAGTAACTGTGGTTCTCTCTCTGTGCAATAAATCTGTTCTTCATTCTATGTGAAATACTGTAGCACACAAGACTTGCACTGCACTGACACTTTACATTTATGCAACTTAGACTGTAATTAGTTATTGTTGCTGCACTGCTTTGTTTTTTATGTATTTATGTACAATATCACTCTCACATAAAGAGATTTTACCAGGTTAATTCTTCACAGTTTCAGTCCCGTTCAAAACACGCCATTTCAGGGCTCTGTCCCTTTTCTGCAAATAAGCTGTTGCTGGCCACGCCCCACCATACCATGCTCCACCCACCCCTTAAGCTGCTCGTAACGAAAAGAAACTTAACTGCGATAGAAAGTCATTATTTTAAAGTACTTACATCTTCCTCATCTGCTGACTTTTTTTTGCAAAATATGTCCCCTTTAAACAAGGAATGGAAAGTGAGCGTTGAATTCTGAAGTTTATGTTTGCATCATGCATTCATCTCTTATATAAAAAAAAAGATTTTCATGATACGGTCCCTTTAAATCTTCTACTTGGTCTGAATTTAAAACCGGACTGCAAACTGGTCCACTCATCCTCCGCTACCCCCTGGTGTGCTCAAATAAGTCTTTCTGAGTCACACCACTGACATAATTTGATTTTCTCTTGTTTGTGGGATTGTATGCCCTAAAAGTCTCTGGCAGTATGAGAGCGCTCCTCAGCAGGAAGGGGTTGGCTGCCTAGTGGAGAACCTTGCTTCTTGTTTGCAGTCATGCTCGAGCGATAACAATTCTCATGGCGCCAGACCTTTAAAACAAAGAGACACGAAGTGCATGGGTGCTCGCTGAAGTTGGGGGCTCAGAAAAAGCGAGCAAATGCTGATTTAGTCTTGCTGGAGTAAACAGTCTTTCCTCTGAGACAGGAATAAGTTGCTTCCCAAGGTGGAGTGGAAAAGAGAAGTGGGGACTAGATATGCACTAGACTTTTGAATGTCCACTGGGGCTGACCAAACAGTAAGCCTCTTTTGCTGTTGGCATGATTATGAGTCTTGCTCTAATTAATTTGGCTGCCGCTCTGAATGGTGTGGCTATGAACTGTCTTTAACTCAATTGAAAGCTTTCTTGGATAAAAAGAGCATCGTGTACATTAAAAAGGCAGGCAAATAGAATCATTAAGTATGTTGGTCTCACCATGTTTTGCATCAGGCAAAAACAAAGCAATAAGGCATGACAATGTGAATGACAGTGAATTTAGCATTAACGGTGTTATTAGCCTGCCTAAAACTCCCTAAATCATGGTAAAATCACTGTAGTGCATGACCTCAAATAGCCCATAGCTTTAATAAAATGGCAATAAAATATAAAATAATGAATTACACCAGTGTTCAATTAATATTCATAGGAGCACTTTACTTAAACTTTGATGAATTTCACGTATCTTAATATGGCATAAACTAATTTTGGGCAGTAGTATATGTTTCATAGCGCACAATGTAATGATTGATGTCATGACAGCATATGTTGTGTTTGCTAAGCAAAATAAAACACTACAAAAGTCATAACTTCACTATCTCACTTTCTTACTATGTATATTTTTTACTTACTATTAATTTTTATTAGTTTTCATCTTGCTTTGTCTGTTACGTCTGTCTTTAACAGTAGGGGAAAGTAGTAGGTGCCCCCAGCTACTTTATCAGAGATCAATTCACGGATTACACTTTTAATACAGAGTTTATCACTCCAGAGATACTACAGTGCTGGTAAGACAACACAGTGGAAGGAAGCAGAAGCGGGGAAAGCAGGGAAAGCGAGAAGGCACTCGCTTGAGGCTGTAAGTCAATCCTCAGATCTGCTGAGTCTTTTTCTAGCTAACTCCAGGACACTTGCAAATAAAATAAACGAGTTTAGACTTTAGTTTGGTACACGGTGACTTATATGGCTGACAAGCACAGCTCTCTGAATCTGGAATTCCTAAAATGCTGACAATTTTTCCTACTTTTGACATTCAGTATAATAACAATCCTAGCTGTATATGTGCCTAAATTTCATAAAAATGTTAACGTTTCAATGAGGCAAAGCCACATACTGGAACATATCAGGAGCATTTAGAACAAAACCTTTTGCAAACCTAGAAGATTTGCCACCAAAACGGTCCAAGTATGGACTAAGGAAGCCACCAAAATGCTGCATCCACATGCACACCACAGACTGGTGTTTGCACAGGGAGCAGACTTAAAGGAACTTACCGCAGCAGTCCTGGGATTTTACACTAGAAATGCACTTTTAGTTTGGGGGACGCATCTGCTTTCAAAGCAGCATGAGGGAACCTCAAGAGAGCCATCCGCCTGGCCAAACGCAAATAAAAATAGCGCACTGAGAAACACTTTGTGGACAACAACCCCTGGACTATGTGGAAGGGAATCAGATGCACTGACGAACTAAAAGACCAACACTGTATATGATACAGATCTATCCAATGTCCTGAACCAGTTTTTGCCTGCTTTGACACTAAAGATGGAGGAGCAAATCCCTACACTGCTACACCAGCAGATAAGCAGTCACTGGTCTTACAGCACCATCAGGTGTGATCCACCCTTCAGAAGGTCAGTGCTACCAAACCAGATTGAGTGCCTGGAAGGGCACTGAAATCATGTGCTGTCCAATATTGGCAGGCATGTTCAATGACATATTAAATCTTTCACTACAACAAGCAATTGTTCCAGCATGCCTCAAACCTTCCAACATCATCCCAGTGCCCAAAACGTCTACAGTGAAGTGCCTGACCAACTACCGGCCAGATGCTCTAACACCCATAATCATGAAGTGTTTTGAGAGACTGATCCATCATCCCCCTAGCCCTGGGTAAACATCCACTCCATGGATAGTGTGATCTCTAATATATTACACACAGCACTGTCCTACT
This sequence comes from Brachyalestes nurse, assembly GCA_037974405.1. Classification (NCBI taxonomy): domain Eukaryota; kingdom Metazoa; phylum Chordata; class Actinopteri; order Characiformes; family Alestidae; genus Brachyalestes; species Brachyalestes nurse. The sequence continues at coordinate 10,308,667 of JBBPCY010000013.1, forward strand.
TAAAACAATCAAACACTTGAGTGAGGATGCAATTTGTAGACTTCAGCTCTGCATTTAACACCATTATCCTCCACAAATTGACAAACAAACTGAACAGCCAAGGCCTGGACACTTCTCTCTGCTCTTGGGTGTAGAATATTCTCACCAGCAGACCACAGACTCTCAAGACTGGGAAACGTCTACACAAGACAGGTATTCCACAGGGATGTGAACTGAATCCAATGCTCTTCGCCCTTCTGACTCATGACTAAACCCCATGTACCCATCAAACACAGTTATGAAACTTGCAGATGACACCACAGTAGTTAGATGACGATGTGGCACAGCTCTACAACAATCTGGTCCTAAACACCAACAAGACAAACTAGATCATTGTACACTTTAGGAGAACCAATTACAAAGAACAACTAGCCCTTCACTTACTTGGTGTTGCAGTGGATTATGTGGACAGCCTTAAGTTCCTGGGAGTTTGTATAACAAAGGAGCTCACATGGTCCTCTAACTCCTGGTGAGAAAAGCCCAACAATGACTGATAGCTGAGACAAGCCCATCTACTTTTACCGCAGCACAATCAAAAGCATTGTCTCCTATGGCCTGACTGTGTGGTATGCCAGCTGCACACCTGCAGAACGGATGGATCTACACTGTGGTCAAGGCTGCACAGTGAATTACGGGGACAGACATCCTAACCTTTGCTGATATCTTTGCTAGTCAATTTAGGACAAAGGCTAGCATCATCATCATAGACATAAAACAACAAGGCCATCATCTTTCTGGAATGCAGTTGTCTGGAAAGAAGTTCAGAGCAATCAGAACACAAACTATCAGAACTGAAAAACAGTTTTTTTTCCCCCAGACCTGTGCTCTCCACCACCCCTCTCCAAATCCAGCACTCCTCCTGTCTACAAGAACTGTAACACAATCATAAAACATATAACAAAACCCTTTAACTGTTGTACCATCACTGTGAAGTACACACTCTCGTGGTTAATTGCTGTATTGTTTGAGGCAAAACATACTGAGATATATTTGTGGCAAGGGTATGTCATTGACCTGTAGGTTTAAATATAGTGTTAACTGTTTTAGTATGCATAGTAATTACTTAAAAAAACTCAAGCATGCAGAATTCTATGTTAGAACCAGAACTGTCCATTTTGCCAGAAATGATGGCTGATATCATATCATTGCCACAAAAGTGTGGGCCATGTTAAATTTATGCGTGTGTGTATGTGTGCATGAGAGAGAGTTTTAAATGTAAAGATGCTGGTGATTACGTTCCCTTTGCCATTTCATTTCACACAGTTCCATTTAAGTTGTCAGCATACTGAGCTGAGGTTTTGCTCTTCTGTCAGTCTCTGTGAAACATTTTAATCAAATATGTCATCACATGGGGACTGACAATGACACCCCTGTGACACTCTTTAGGAGACAGCAGATATTGGGTGAATAAGGCCTGAGGCTTTGCATGGATATTATAAGTACAGCCTTTCAGAAGGTCCTCCTTGAGCCAGTTTTGCATTGTAGGGACATTTCTGATCCATATTTTATTAAGCATTATTCAAGAAGAGCTGCACATTCATTTCCGTCCATTCATATACCAGGATATGATGGGTACATTGAATGTGCCTGATTATTTTTAGCCATTTGCTTGCACCTGACCATCCTCTGAAAGCTTTTCTTAAATTCAAGCAGATGAGTGTGTGCCTCTTTGATTGCCATGTCATTAGTATGTGCTCACAAGAGCATTCTTGCGATAGCCAAATGTGGATTATTCTTAAATAATGGCTATTGTCCCATCCATTTGAAGCATTGGCACACTTGCATTGTCATTTAGAGAGCTAAATTTGCACCTGGGGCTGTAGCAGCCCGCTAAATGGCTTGAGACTAGATGACAGCTTGGCCTGTTGGAAACACATTCAATGACAGAACAGACAAAAGAGAAGCAGCAAAGAAACTATGTTTGGCTTCTGACAACATGTTGTCATTGTTTGTTGTAAAAATTGTTGATACAATCACAGCAAAATTGAAACTAGGTTTTACGGTGCCGCTTAAAACAAATAAAACAAAGCACTTTTACGGCTCCAGCAGAGGATCATTTGACTGATGACACAGGTCAGAATACCATGGGGAGATTTTAGCTTTTCTGCTGCTCGCTGGATAAAATGGGCTTGTTTGTTTTCGGAAATCAGAATAAATTGTCCACAAGAAAGTTTGTTGGCTAGTTTCACTAGATCAGTTGATTCATACAGTCTACAACAAAAGTGGGACTCAGTTGAACTATTTTGTGTATTTCTCTTCTTGCAGTTTTCGAGTATGATTATGGTGATATATCACGGAAGGCATTTTGCCGTCAGGAGTAAAGCACTGGCATAAGCCTAATCTTGGTTTAAAAAAGGTCTCTGTCTGTGTGATATTTTTTGCTAAGAACTTTGCTCCACTTCAAGGGACAAAACAGTGTGAGGATTTTAAGAGCGGCTCTGTAATTGGGAGGAAAGGTGACCACATTCAACTGCACTTATCTGGCTCACCCAGATATGCATAAGAATACAACTGTGCCAATCTGTGCAGAGACTTGCTTGCACAGTAGTGACACATTTATCCATATATGGAGATTGAGAAGAACAGTCAATAGGTGTTTTACCTGGGGTTGTTTCAAAGTCATACACTCACTGTCACTGTACTGATTTTTATTCATGTGCTCTTTTATGTAATATACAGCCATTAAAACAGTTCTTACCTATTGAGGCATGGACTCCACAAGACCCTTGAGGGTATGCTGTGGTATCTGGCCCCTAAATTTTAAGTCCTGTAAGCTGTGAGGTGAACTAGCTTGTGTTGCACACCCCACAGACGCTTGATCAGTTTGGGATCTTGGGAATATGGAGGCCAAGTCAACACCTTGAACTTTGTCATGTTTCACAAACCATTCCTGAATTATATTGCAGAGAGGCATGGAGCATTACCCTGCCTTTAGAGAATGCCATTGCCATGAAGGGTCTGCAACAATGTTTTGGTAGAAAGTTTGCATGAAAGTACCATCCCCAACCCAAGGTTTCTCAACTGATTCTTACATTGCCCAGATTATTACATTGATTTTTTCCTATTGTGCGTTCTGGTTTCATCTCTTTCCCAACATCTGACAGTTCACTTACTTACTTTTATATCCCACCCCTTGACGGGTGTCACTGTAACAAAGATTATTAATGTTATTCATCTCTCCTGCTAGTGGTTTTAATGTTATTGCTGATCAGTGAACACATTATGTACAGTGAGTAATTTCCCCTTTTCTACATGTCAACAGTATATAAATAATAGTAGGTTTAATGAACAATATGGTGTCACACTATGACACATAATGCCAAATTCTTCAGCACATCCTATTGTGTATTGAATTAATAGTTATCAGTACCTGTAAAATCACTAATATACATTACTCTCTGTCTCTCTCAAATATATATCTGTCTATCCACTGTTACCCGGTTTATAAACAGTCATTAAACTATGGCTGTCTTTAAGTATTCATTTACTGAACCACTGTAGGCGTAACTATATCCTAGTCGACTCAACAACAAAAAAAAATAATATTGTGATTACAACGGCAACCACGTTCTTTCTTGGCCAGATGCATTGAAAACTGAGTGGGGATGACAAGCTTTCGACATTTTAACAGAAATGAACCAAACCTAAATGGTAGCATGTAGCTGTATTTGATCACCTCCTGTCAGGCAACATTTCCCAAAAGCTGATGAGTGTTTTGGAAGGCATTAAGAAATGCATTAAGAAATGCAAAGCTGAAGGAACACAGTATTTAAAAGAGGGGGTAGCCTAGCAGCCCTTTCATGCCCCACACATTGGCTTTATGTGATATTTTGATAACATATTCTAAATCTTCCTTTATGTTTTGGGATCAAGGAACAGGATCTATGCTATGGCACAAGGTCATACAATTACATCAAACATCTCAGGAGCTAATGGTCCTCACAGACCACAAATCATGTCATTTCTGTTCCCCAGAGATAGTAAGTCCAATTTGTTTCTTCTCAATCCAACTGTAGTAATGTAATTCCTGCCACACCTTTTCATATTCTTTTTTGTAATGTAGCTGTCGTAGAAGAGTGAACCAGGCAAAATTGAGAGGACTAAAGCATACTTGCCTTGTACATTGGAATTTTTTGATGTGGTGTTGAAGGACCATGCTCTATGCTTTTGAATGTGAGCCAGAAGACAAGTGCAACCACGTCTGAGATCAGAATGCATTAAGATCAAGCTGTCTTGATCTCGAGGTAGTCATGAATGCATTGATCAGGTCTGTGTGTGTGTGTGTGTGTGTGTGTGTGTGTGTGTGTGTGTGTGTGTGTGTGTGTGTGTGTAAATGCAATGTGGTCAGCTTGGCTGCACTCACAGTCTACTGGTACGCCAGCTCTACGCACAACTTTCAATATGTTCATGTCTCTTTTGTTAAACCAAGTATTTTTAAGTTCCTAAATGTACATTCAAACATGAGCTCATAAACATTGTTATGCCATTTGCCACCTCTGAAGGGCCGTACACAATTCTCTTCTCACAGCTGTCTGCTGCTTTAACCCATATCTTTCGTTTGGATTTGCTTTGGATTTGGTTGTGAAGCAGACGTACATCACTCACAGTATTTTCTTTCTCCGTAACTTAAAAGGCCGGAATGCCTTGCAATTTAACGGCAAAATATTGTATAAAACATTAAACACAGCAAAGCATGTATAAGCTATGTCGGGGTATCCAGTTTTATCTACAAAGGGCTGGCGTGGCTGCAGGTTTTCATTTCAACAAAGCAGCATGATGGGTTGTTTGAAGACTTAGACCAATTGATTAAAAAAGTGGAATCAGATGAGCGACTGCTTGTTTGGTGTGAAGCCTGGAGCCACACTACCACTCTGTGGATACAACTGAGCAGCCCTGAGCGATGTCTACACTGCTTTGGCACCACACTAGCCTATTTCATATATTTAAAAAAATGGGATCCATTACATCTGGATGCTCTAGGTAAGAGTAAAGATACTGTGTCATGACTGGATGGTGATCCTAACACCACAGTCAGGTCACTGCAATGAAATGTTAAAGGCAAAAATAAATAGGGCCAGTCAGTACAAATGCATTCGGTTGTTTACTGGCCAGCTCTAGTAATGTTGATTTTCTTGAATCTTTTCTTTGAATTTTTTTATAGTAAATGCTCAAGCAGAAGATAAAACATTGCACAGTGTAAAATGTTTCCAGCAGAGACCATAAAACCATTTGTGTAGAACCTTTAACTTGCAGACGGTAGCTTTAAAGCATTGAGAGCCCATAATTTGCCATTATCTAGGATGTGGGGAACATACTGTAAAGTTATGGCACAATGGTCTCCCAACTGTCTTCTCTTTTTTGGCACAAAGACCCATTCTACTTTACAAAATCATACCAACATCTCAGGAGTTCCTGATCCCTATTGAGTGCAAGACCCATCATTCATGTCTCCTAGAGAAAGTATATATGAAGTCATTCAGTTTTTCCCCCATCCAGCTCTAATAACATAATTCCTGGCACAACTTCTCAAAATTCTCCCATTGCACTACTCATTCCCACCTGGTTGTACAAGCATATCTGTCCTGTGGTAAATGTGTCCCTGGAGCCCAGCTCTAACTGGTCTCTGGTTTGCAGAAGCACTTATCAATTAGTTCCACTTGCCTGGTTGTGCTGAGGGACCGTGGGTATCCTTGTGTGCGCGCGTGTTGGTGTGCGTGAGTGTGTGGATCGCCTGCATGAAGGATAGCAGCTGACAGGAAATGTAGGAGTGAGACATGGTCTCGACGGGTGATGTAATTACCCTCTTGAGACCTTGACAGTTTTGAACGCGATCTCGCAGGCGAGCTTCTGGGTTCCGGGGTGTATATGCTATGATACACCAGGGAAGTGAAATTTTATGTTTGTATGGCTTGGCTCACATATTTATGGAATGTGGAATTTGTCTGGGCAATATTGCAATAGGTGTAATAGTGCAAAACTCTTCATTATATACAATACGCTTCATGATATTTCAGTTTGCTGTGTTTTGATCAGTGGCAATATTTATAGTCATGCATTTGACAGATGCTCGCATCCAGAGTGACTTACAGTTTTAATAATGTTACAGATGTAGGCAGATGTGGCCCAGAGACTTTAATGGTGTAGTGTGTTATGCTTGCTGAAGTGGGGAATCCAACCCTTGTCTGCTTTGTTGAGTGCAGCCATATTATTCATTATGCCACGCGAACCACCCCATCAAAACACTAGTGGCACATAAAGTCTTAGTCCTCGAGGTCCACCAGCCTTCATATTTTAGTGCTTTGCTTGCACACCTGATCCAAGTAATCGGCATCATTAACAGCCCCTACGGAATTGAAGTGTTTGTGTTAAAGCAAAGAGAGCACTAAAATGTGCAGGGCAGTGGACTTTTTTAGACAATGGTTGAGAAACACTGCAGCTTTCCACAATATAGTCAGAATAGCACACTGTGGTATATATGACATCATCCATTCTTATAATTAAATATGGGAATATGTTTAAGTGGCCCGCAAATCAAACAAATTGGTGTTTTGTGGAAATGGGAAAAGTGGGTAAAACTTTGCAGCAACCCACACTATGACTCTGGCACTTAGCCTCCTAGCCACTCGCTGCACTTGCCTTAACCCACATTATCACAGCGAATACTTCAACTAAAGTAATATACATAACACTCCATGTGCCTGTCTGTTAATGAGCACTTTGAGAAAGGCAGTTAACCTGGCTGAGTGCGAATGCAGATTAAATGGAGCTGAATTCTGCGGCAAAGCTGCCAGACTGCACGTTGCTAACCTTGCTAGCTCTGCAGTCCTCTACCGGCTGACTGTGCGTGCTGTTTACTGCTGCTGCAAAAACAAAGCCAGATTGTGTAATTATCAATTCTAATTTACAACGTAGAGACGGATGGTTCTGATTAACTGCAGCTTGCATCTGTGTCGTCTGGAGTGTGCTAAAGTCACATTCATATCGAGGTTAAATCTCTTTGATCTTTGATTCCTCCTCAAGTTAACATGCGGCTCTAACTCTGAGTTTTCAGCTAATTGTTGAGGTTTTTACATATTCATTACTCATAATTCATAACTGAGCATTCAGCACTGTGTAGGTCTACCCATGCTTATGGATCACATATATATGGATGTAGGCTGAGCAGGAGCTGAAACATTTCTTCCATGAAACTGTGAAACTTCGTGGAAAGTTATCGGCTCTGCAAGTGGCTCTGATGGTCCATCTTATCTCATGGCTATGATCTACTTTCACAAAAAGACACAATTAATTTCATATCGACAAGCCTCAGCACAGTCCACGACTGCAGGTTAGGAATTCTGATGATAAACCACAGATAAGTCATCTAACTGACTTTTCTAATCAGATGCTGAAGTGAAGTCTGAGATTCTTGTGTATATATATATATATATATATATATATATAATTAATTGTACCATATTAAGCTATTCAAATTTTAAAACCATTTATACATCACACAGTTGTTCATTATTTAAAACAGGTTGCTGACAAGAATGTGGATATGAGTATTCACTGCTTATATATAACCAGAGGTGGGTAGAGTACCCAAAATCTGTACTCAAGTAAAAGTAAAAGTACTTATGGAAATATTTACTCAAGTAAGAGTAAAAGTAACAATCCCAATAGTTACTTGAGTAAGAGTAAAAAAGTATCCGATGGAAAAACTACTCAAGTAGCTAGTTACTAGTTACTTCTGATCTGATTGATATGAAGCGAAAACCTTGAATTTCAAACTATTTGGAAAGCTTCCACACACCTCTCCTTGAAAATCTCTTTGTTTTGTTTATATAAAACATAGGCTGAAGTAAAGTAGCCTATCTCAGTCCTGTGATGGGCACATTAACAT
>JBBPCY010000013.1:10316690-10328527 GCA_037974405.1 Brachyalestes nurse
GTAGCAACAAGATTAAGTAAATGGCAGGCACATTTTTGATGTCTGGGAAGTTGGTATTCCAGGCCACAGTCCTCATCTAAAATACCAAAAAGGTCTTGGTACTCCACCTCCGATTCACTTTCGTCAGATTCATCCTCAAGTATGTAGTCTCCCTCCTCCTGTTCATCCTGAGCATCATCTTCTTTCTCCTCCCCATATATTCGAAAGGCCTTCAGGAAGTTTGAGCCACTATCTGTAGTTGTCCTAGTAATCTTTCCTCTGATTTTGTACTCTTCGTGTATTTCCTCTAAAGCAGCAGCAATTACATCGAATGTGTGTGATCCTGTCATCCGTCTGCAAGCCAAGGCTGCTGAACATCTCTCTAAAGATGTACTGTCTATCCAGTGGCAGGTGACCCCCAAGTAACTGCGCTGCCTGGCTGACCAGCAGTCTGCAGTTGTAGCAACGTAATCAGCATGGTTTAATTTTTGGATAAGTGCACTCTTCATGTTTTCAAATGTATCCTGCACTTTGAGACGCAGTGTTTTTCTTGTCATGACTGTACACTGAGGTTGCAAGGTTTCTATAATTTTCCTAAATGATGGTAGTTCTACAACAGAAAATGGCTGGCTTCCTTCACAGACAAAACTGATCAGCAGCTTGTCAATCACTGCCTGTGTTACCTTCGTTGCAGGGCTGGAAAAGGCACTAATGATCTTTGGATTCTTTTTTGAATTAGGTTCATCAACAGAGTCTGATGCTCGTTTTCTTGACTTGATTAGTTCTTCATAAACTTTTAGCTTGTTTGGGTGAATCCTCTGTTGAAATAATCATATATATACATATGCAGATTAGGTTACATTTGGTTTTATTATACATTAAAACTTGAATCATCAATAAATTGGTAATTATGTATCTACGGGCACTTTGGACAAATAGCAGTAAGTAAAAATAATATATGACTATAAGTAAATTTTAATATATATATATATATATATATGATTTATTATGTTTATGTTTTGTGATTAATGGTGTGAATAATATGCTGGGCTAAGCAACTCTTCCTTTTAAAAGCAGTCTCCTTTAAAAACATTTACTTTTTACATTATTCTTACATTTTAAGTACATGCATTCATTAGATAGGAATAAATTAAAATGCAATGACGTTTTCATTTTGTACATGTTCTGCACTTAACGTTAGGTGAAGTGTCACAAATAAAACCTTTAGTGAAGTGTACGAATTTGTGTATAACGTCACAGTATGCACTTCAATTTATTTAGATTTTTGGAAAATGGATATGAAAACATGCAGACGTTTAGAATGAACGTTTTTTTACGAACGTGTGTTGTTTGTAAGGTTCACAAGATATTTGTCATTGCTTGCGCAAGCGCACATATGAGGAAAAGCATTCGGAAAGTGTGTGAAATATGGTACTATAAGGTCAAAGTGGCCATAGTTACCAAATTACCATTAATATGGTTCAAATAGGCATCATATTGACACTTACCGCTACATGTTTTTTCAGGTTGGAGCTTGAGTTTTTGTACGCAGCGATGTCGCTTTTTTTTGGTGCACACAGCCTGCATCGCATTATGAAACTGTTCTTTCTCACATCTTGAAGTGAAAAAATAGAGTTGATTTGAGGCCACGGGTGATCTGCCCCCGATAGCTCACACACGTCACCCTCTGCTTCAGCCATCATCTTTCTAAACGCGCGCTGAACTTAAGCGGGAGATGCGTAGCAGACTCTCGCGAAGCAGCCTCTCCAACGTCTCGCGAGACTTCAGATCAGGTCACGTAAACGAATTATTATTTTATATATATAATATTTATTACAATTTTGTCAGTAACGGAGGAACGCCATCAAATGTAGCGAAGTAAAAGTAAAGTTTTTTCACTAAAAATGTACTTGAGTAAAAGTAAAAGTACCTATCTTTAAATATACTCTAAAAGTACTAGTTACCCCAAAAATTTACTCAAGTAAATGTAACGAAGTAAATGTAATTCGTTACTACCCACCTCTGTATATAACTAAGTACACACTTCACATTTCAAGTATTATTTATTATCGATGTGTTACTCAATATCAGTTAAATTACTGTTAGCAAACTATTAATGATGATTAAGTTTCTATTATTCAAAATATTTTTTGATTTGTAAGCCATAATATCTCAGTGTGTGGCATAACAATTCTGTAATTATTATCATCATTAACAAATGACTGGATGGTGATTAAATTGCTATTTATTAGAGCTTGTTGTTGGGAAATATTAATAAAACCCACTTGCTTGGTGCCTTCTGCAATTCCTCTCCATTTCATTGGTTTCATTTTTGTTTTTTAATACTACCATAATGAATCGGGCAAATTGTTCTGGTGTGTAACTACAAATGGTTTTGAACCGTAATTGTTTAATCTGTAATGATAAGCGCTCTGCAGCCCTGGAGTTTTGTCAAGTTGAGATAGACCACTTGGCTAATGGTAAAAGAGATGAAGGAGTGAAAGAGTGAAAGAAGAGATGGAAAAAAGTCAGAGAGAGGGAGAGACTTTGCCCTTCTCCATTAGCATTTGGGCTAATCCCAGCGGCGTAATCAATGTGGAAATACCCTCTATCAGCTGTATGACAGTATAAACTAGTGCAGTAGCATATCAAAGCGCCACACGCCAATACTCTACTGAGGACTTGGAGCCTTAATAAGGGAAAGTGGGAAGGGTCAGTAGCAGCTATTGACAAACTGGTGTAGCATGGCACATCAAAAGTGCCCCCCCCACCCGTCTCTCTCTCTCTCTCTCTGTCTCTTTCTCTTGCTTTCGCTTTCTAACTCCTGCACTCTTTCTTTCTTCCGAGTCCAAAGGGAGAGACATGAGAGTGTTGAACTCAGATCTGTGAATGCTAATGCTATGTCCTTGGGACCAGACTTTGTTGTACAGGCGAATTTGTGTGCACCAACTCACACATGCGCTCCCTCACACGTGCTCACCGTCAGCATTCAAGGAAGCAGCGAAGATTGGGATTCTGTGTTATGGATCAATGAAAGGGGGGAAAGGCCTGCATTTTTGCTTTTTACAATGGATTGCACTCTTTGTGTGCTGAACAAGTATTAATTTCACAAAATATACTGGCTATTCTCTTCTCTGTTACACAGTCTGCTAGACGGCAGGCCTGCATCTGAATTAAAACCTCAAATCATCAGTTCATTTACATCAACACAAAACTTTCCTCTGTTTCTATTTAGTTTTATGGCTTTTGAATAAATTTGAGGTAAAAAACAATTGTCAACAGGCCTCTCAACTTCACTCTCCGAGTTACTGGACTATTTCCAGTTTTGGCAGCCTGAAATGTCTGCTACTTTTTTTTAATTACAATTCTGCTTTCTTTTCCTTTCTCTCTCTTATAACGGGTTAAAACACAGAGACGCAGCCGGCAGTTCTGCTCTCTGTTGATAATAAGCACTGCTCCAGCCACATTTTCTCCTCAGAGACAGCCTCTATAGTCTCCATTTTGCTTTTTTTTCCCCCCACTCTTCCACAAGCTTGCCCACATTTGAAATATTGACCACAAATCTCTCTCTGGTGGGCCGCTACTAAGTCTGCAGGCATTTCACTCACTTTGGACTGACACGGCTGTGATATGACGTTCTCCATTGATTCGTTTTGCACTGTCTCATAGCCCACACAATGAGATCGGCTTGGCATGGATTTTTCTTCACAAGGGGTCAAAAGCGCCCAGCCGTTATTGTTTTTTATTACTTTTTAGCTCCCCACCAAAATATGTACATATATCATGTTAGTGTCAGCCAGTCAATATTCTATGAGACCTTTTTTTTTTTCTTTCATTATGCGTCTCTTAGATATTGTCTCTGCTATCATGCTGAATACTGAAGCTGATAGATTGGAGTGGAGCTCACAGTACCTGATAGGTGTAAGGTATGCTGCTTTCCCCCTCAGGGCAGATGAAAATATGATCGTGTGACTGGAGCCCAGTGCATGTGGTAACGATCGTCCTGCTCTCCTCCCGAAGATTCAAACAGGGTTTACACGTAGCATTACATTCTGGACATTGTCCAGAGACACAATTAGATTATACCACATTTGTCATAAAAATATGTGTTTGATCTTCAGGTATTCAGGTACACATTTTTGTCAGAGCTTTGAGTTCACACCTGGTATTAACATACCTCTTAGGTCACATGCTCAAAAGTGGAAAACTCTATTAACAAGTGGAAAGGGGTCCAATGCATAGTGATCTCTCACATCACCTTCAGTACTGTGAACACCAGGGATGGACCATCAGGAAGGCCAAGACGTTATTCATCATGCACGTATAGCACCTTGTCATTTTTAACGTATAAAATGAACAAAGACCATCGGGAACATGTGCTGGGTAGATATAAGATAGCACATACCTAGAAATGTTAGTGGTCCACTCAGTGCCAGCCTGTGACATTTTGTCACTCTAGGTAAAACAGAATTTTGCGTCCCTCAGATGTAATGTTTGCTGCCCTGGCTAAAGTGCTGCCTTAGGGGACTGACTAGTTCGCCTATATGGACACGCCTGCTCTGGGTGCGCTATATCCTTACTGTGTAATCATCTGCCAAATGTGCCAATGCCACAACCCTAGAACTTAATGACAACAACTGGAAAAGGTCAGTTGTGTAGGCTAGCGAGAGAAAGAGCGATGGAAAAACACCAAAAAGTGTAAAGGGTCTTTTTAAAAAAATGACATTTGAGAACAAGCATCACAATATAAGTTCAGTAAGTTCAGTGTCTGCGAGACCTTTGGATAGTAAGGCAGTTCATTCAGTCTATGCAACTGTTAATGACCTCACATCAAGTCTGGCAAATTAACCAGCTAATTAATAGTCACTCCTGTTCTCAACCAAGTGACAGAATCTTTGGCATATTCACATATTTATGCTCATGTATTTCAGAGGGATCAAACAGTGCTTATTGTATAAAACATATGTGTCTGCTCCCTGTAACTGACACGGACTTATGTGTTCTCTGTAACAGAGACAAATGTTAGAGCTAATGCTTTACTTTCAGTCCATTCTTTATATACAGCAAGCAGTGACTGAAAGTTTAGTGAGACAAGATGGGGAAAAGAGAATCATTTGAGAGATCTGTTGTTTTAGAATGTAGTCACATTTATGATTGTGTTTTATGTGTATAATTGAAAATTTTGTTGATTTTTTTCCCTGCTGACTAATGGGGAGGGGGGTAATTTGTTTTAGTGTATTTGTGATGGTCTCACTGTTCAGGGTAAACTGTAGTTCTAAGTCCAGCCCTAATGAAAGCTGTCCTGGGTTCCTCAACAACATCAAACAACTACTTTAATCAACAGTGCTGTCGCAGTTTCTTTCTTCATCATCCGGCTTATTTATAAATTGCATTAGCAGTCCATGCAATCTGTGTATATAATGTCTCTTACATTTTGACAAACATGGACTCACTAGATATTTTTGCCAGGAACCACAAGTGTTTTCATTTACACCAGTTATGACCGGCATACGTTCTTTAAAAATAAATCAAACCGAAGCTATTGACACACATTAAAGGGAAGAGACATAAATAGGCTGCCAGGTAGGTTTATCCAACAACATTCAACCCGCCTTCCTCCATATGTGTACATGGCTATACATCTCACTATCCACGTATGTTCAGATAACCCTTGATGGATGTTAATAAAAGGTATGAACAAGATCTTAGAACCTATTTACCGTGACTTGTATCTAGGTTGTATCCTGAGAAGACTTGAACACATACATTTGCACTGGGCAGTCAGACATGTCTCCAGTTAGCCAGACTGAAATCTGATTGCTATATGGCGAATGATATGCTAATCAGCTCAGGGCAGGACAACCAATTACCTGTGATGTTCCTCTTTCCCATTTCCTCCTCCTCTATGCAAGAGATGATTGCCACCTTCAAAAATGGCCATTTTGTATGCCACTGTTCATTTCCTTAAATGTAGAAAAGGGGGCCAGTTTTGCTGGTTCATAGTTCAAAGAAGAAGCTGTGTTAGTTATCACAGTCATGGACCACATGTGTTCTGATGTACCATATTGGCAGGAGTTGTGGTTGGGGAGACTGATGTATTTTTAACTTTTGGCTTATGTTCACCTCATATCACCTCCTGAACAGGTGAGCCATTACTTTTCCTAGCATACGTCTCCATGCACTTACATTTGCACTTTTATGTGGATAATCCCTATCTGGTGGGAGAGAGAGTAAATAATCGTGATGAACTGGTATAAATTGCACCTAAATGTAATGCAGGCATCTCTGCACTATTCATGTTCTGACCTCACATGAGCTCTACTTACAACTTCCAGTGTTCTAATCACTTGTTATTTTTATGTGAAGGTTAACAGTTGGAGGCCTTGGAGTGCATGTGACCAATATTGAGCGACATCAGCATTCAACACTGATGCACTGGTGTTTAACCCATATTTTTCTTTCTACTTTAAGGGCTTTAGTTGTGACCAGGCATATCTTGACATCCTTTCTTCCTCTGTAACATCAGAGCATGGAGCGTGTTGCAACTTGTCTGCTATGAGTAGAAAAGCAAACAAAGAACAACTTACTTTGTGCCCGTCCCATACTAATCTGATTTAAAAATTTCAATGCTGTGGGGGAAATAATATCCAATTAGTATGTGAAGCCGGTAGATACATTTGAAAAGGGCAAGTGTAAATGTGTTGTATCTTGAGTGGGTGTTGATCCAATTATTATGATCAAATCACAGGGAGCAGATGTTGATGTCAAGGGTAAACAAAGCTATAGATAAAGTGCACTTTTTGGATATATACAAAGCTGTGGAAGCTAGCCAAGTTCCATGTTCAAGAGACGGTAAGGTATAGCCATATTCAGTGTATGCTTAGAGCTGGCTTGAGACCACCTTTAGCATTAAAACTCAAAAAGACCATGTATGAATAAAGTTAAAAAGAATAGAGAGAGAAAGATAGGGAGAGAGTGAGATAGTGGACTAATGGACAGGTCTGGGCATGCTTGCTCTGGTCTGTCTTGCTCCTCACTGACCCCTTCTGATTAGCTGCAAGTGCGGACTGAGCGAGGGATCTCGAGAGCAGAAGGAAGGAGTGAGAGAAGGCAGCTTTGCAAGAGAGGGGTGCTGCCCCTGTGCGTGTCTGCCAATTAGAATGAAAGACGAGTGTTAATGAAGGTTTGATTAAGTTTCAGCAGGTTCTGAGAAATATGCATAGAGCACGAAGGAGAAATGGCGGGAGAGAAAGAAAAGAGTAGGAGACGATCACCCAGTGTCTGAAGGAAGCATGCGGCATGAAATTGGAATGCCGGCTGTTCTTGACCTCTTGACTTCTGAATGTGCCAACCCCCAGAGAGGAGGTGGAGAGAAAAATGGTACATGCCAAAGCAAAGCAAAAGAGCAGGTGCTGTTTAGAAACTCTTACCTATTTGCAGAATGGTTCTTGTTGATTTAGATACTGGAACTAAGCCTTGAATGTCCAAAATAATAACTTTTCAAGGGAAGCAAAAGTATTTTTTAACTCATAATGGACATTAATGTGAAACGATCTCCCTGCTGATCTAACTAATCTGCTTATTAACGACCCTTTACTCATTTTAAGTGGCTGCATTAAGGGCGGAAAAGCACTCAAATGTGAAGAGCACTGGTCCTCAAGTATCAGGGTGGGGAAGCTGGTTTACTGAATTAAAAAGGGATAAAAATGGATGCTATTTTTGCAAATGCAGAAAAAGCTATTAAATATACTTTGTTTTATGCTTGCAATAGAGGTAAACAATGTCAGCAATAGAGGTAAACAATGTCAAACAATGTATAGCACATGTACAGGGAAGCCGTCTGTTGGCAGTCCTAACCAGTCAGGTCACCTGCTTCAGTTGTGCTAGAACTAGTTGTGGTGCTAGAAATGCTAAAAATGTTGGCACTTGTGCTGCTGGTTTTAAAGTCTGAATACAAAGTGTGAAATCCACATTTATATCTGTCAGCGGAGGCATTCCTTCATTCTCTGTAGTCGGTGATTGCTCAAAGTCTTTAATTCATGTGTCTGCTGTCAATGGTGTTTCTCTATAACACGTTTTAGTCACTTTCACCAAGTGTCGGAGTTTGTAGGACCTTATACAGTGACATGTCACCAGAGCTGAGCCCTTCGATTTAGGCAGCAGTATGTGTGCATCACAGATTTTTTTATTATCCCGTTGTTTCTGATTAGCACCTGTTTCTGTCTAGGAAAGGGCTTAACAGTCACCCTAGGAATAGTACTGTCTATCAGCTTGAGTAAGAAGCATGTCACCATACACCAAAATGTTGACATTTATATTTACATTTACAGGATTTTGTAGGTGTTCTTATCCAGAGAGATGTACATCAGGGCTTTGTTGTCCATAAGAAAACATGACTCTCACCATTAGTACACCCACACTAAGAGCTGCTAGTAAACTAAGATTTTATCAGACATGGAGTTAGAATTCCACCAGGGCCAATCAGATCTCATACACAGAAGTATGTGTTAGTAAAGTTTATGACCTGAGCATGTAGTTGTTAGCCTACGTGCTCAGTGAAGTAGTGGGTCTTTAGTTGGAAGACAGTGAGAAACTCAGCAGTTTTAACAGTCAGGGGAAGTTTGTTCCACCACTTTGGTGCCAAAGCTGAGAAAAGGCTAGATGCTGGTCTTTGACCTTTGAGAAGAGGTGGGTCAAGTCATGCTGTGATTGATGCTCTAAGAGGGTGAGCTGAGACCCGTGGTCTGATTAGTGCTGATAGGTAAGATGGAGCTGGACCATTTGCAGCTTTTTAAGCGAGCATTAGATCTTTAAACCTAATGCATGCAGCCACAGGATGCCAATGAAGGGTTCACAGGGTGCTGTGTGAGAATTTTGGTGCATTGAAAAGCAGAGGTGCTGCAGCATTCTGAATCATCTGTAGAGGTCTTGTGGTCTTCAGAAAAAGGCCAGTCAGGAGCGAGTTACAGTCCAGTCTTGAGATGACATGTGACTGGATGAGTTTTTGAGTGTTGTCAATGGTAAGTAATGGATAACTGTTATAAAGAAGGTACCTTCAGGTTGGGAGAGAAATAAAAATGAAAGCCCTTCATTTAAGAGAACACCTAGATTTGATGTGGTTGTGATAACAGCAAATCCAAAAGGGATGACCAGGTCAGGTCTTGGGGATGCATCCCCGGGGATGTACTGGAGATCTGTTTTGCTGGAATTTAGCTTCAGGCGCTGTGCTGACATCCAGGAGGAAATTTCATTCAGACATGCAGAGATCCAGGCTGAGATCTTAGAGGATGAAGAGGATGAGTTGAGTGTCATCAGCAAAACAGTGATAGGAGAAACACTGTAAAGATATTATATCACAGAGACAGTGAGTGTATAAGGTAAAGGGAAGAGGGGCAAGCACTAAGCCTTGGGGAACACCAGTGAATAGTCTTTGCGGGGCACACATAGATTCATTCCATGACACTTGGTTATTATGACCCTCAAAGTAGGACAGCATCTATTTCCAAACGAATCCAGTGATTGAAGCTAGGAGGATCTGATGGTTGACAGAATAAAAAGCTGCAGACAGATCTACAAGAATTAGAACCAAAAATAGTTTAGCTGGATGTAGCTCCTTGCTGGCAGGTAGAAGTGCAGTTTCTGTTGAATGTGCTGCCTTGAATTATCACTGGTTTAGGTCCAGACTGACCTATTTCATGACAGAAATAGACTAAGTGGGTAATATACAATGCTTTACAAATTTGGAGAAATTGAGAAATTGATTTGTAGTGATCTTGGGTGTGGTCTTTGTTAGGACTGGTGTGACTACAGCTGTTTTGAAGACCACTGGAAAGTGTCCTGTTTCTGGGGTGGCATTTATGATGTGAGCGATATAAGGGAGAAGATCTCAGGATGTGGTTAGAAGTGTGGATGAGGGGTTTGAATCAAGTGGTGATGTGGTAGGGTTGTATGGTGTCAGAAGCTGAAGAACATCATCTGTAGAAAGTGGGATAAAGCAGGTAAGTGGGGGTAGTTGGTAGGTTGAGAGTAGGAGAGAAGGTTGATGACTGCCAGGAAGGATCGTCAGATCTCATCAGTTTTTTTCATCATAGAAAGTGGCAAAGTCCTCCAAGGAGATGGAAGAAGGTGTAGGAAGAGCAGGAGGTTTGAGAAATGAAGAAAACATGGCAAAGAGTGTGCAAGGGTTGCAGATGCAGATTCTTTAGCATTTTCTTTGAAGAAGTAAGCCTTGGCAGCAGGTAGTAAACATGAATAGAAGTGAAGGTTAAGAGAGGAGATAAGAGTTAAGATGAGATTTCCTCCATCTTCTTTCCAATGCTCTCAATTCTCTTCGGTTGTTGCAAAATACATCAGATAGCCACGGTGAAGGATGTGAACTGCATGTCACCCTAGAAGACATCATCAGAGCTTGCTCGGGATATGTCCCAGTCACTCAGCGTATCTTATAATGTGGCATCTGACCTCCCTCAAGCAAACAGATAATCCTTATCCTACTCTTTCTGCATGATTTCAAACCTGGCATGATGTTCCTGCTGCAGATCTAGGATGCCTTGGTGTTCTGGCTGCAGCAGGGTGATGAGGACCTTAATGATTTCAGTGAAGGCCAAAGTTTTTGAGATTTTCAGCCTGATCTGTCCACATCTTCACTGCTTTTCTCTACATACTGAGAGAAACACACACATATGTAGTTAGTAAAACCCTCCACACGTTTAAGAACCATTAGTCAGATTAGCCTGCTGGTTCTCTGTTCACTACTCTCTGCTAGACCACGCTACTGCTGCCAGGGTGTGATTTGCCACAGCCTTACTAAACTGAACAGTAATTTTAGTGACATGTTCACATATGTACATCTGGCTCAGAGTGGGAATGCTGTAGAAATTGCAAAATCCATACTGAAACAAATATTGGAAGCTAAATTTCACTGTTGCTATACCTACTGGTCTTTGTGTTTATGGTACAGAATAGGTCAGCAGTAGGACTTTGCTAGTTAGTGTGCAGAACATTTTAACAGGGATGAAATGTTTACCATGTGCCATTCTTAGTAAGCATCTGAGTAAATATGGTCTGCACTTTACCATTTTAATAGAACAGGCATGCTTTGGCCCTTGAGATATACCACCTTCTTCCATCCCACCGCTTGAACACAAACACACACACACACACACACACACACACACACACACACACACACATCACAGAGAATTAACGTTGCTTCAAGTAGCTGCGTTTTGCTTCCCTGTGTACCTAGAAGCAGATCTGACGTCCCCGGTGCATGTGGGAAAATTATTAATTCATGAGCTTGCACAGAATGCAATGGAATATTAATGAGGACCTTTTGTGACAAACATGCATATGCATGTGGGATGTGCTTGGCTTTTGTGTTTTTAAAAGACCGTGGACAGGTGAGAGCAACCAAGTGGAAAGATGGATCGAGAGAGATAGTGGGAGGGAGAGCAGGAGGGAGAGGAAGGGGCTGTGTTAAAGTGA
The DNA here is from genome assembly GCA_037974405.1 of Brachyalestes nurse. NCBI lineage: Eukaryota > Metazoa > Chordata > Actinopteri > Characiformes > Alestidae > Brachyalestes > Brachyalestes nurse. Next base: position 10,328,157 of record JBBPCY010000013.1, read on the forward strand.
GGTGAAAAGGTTGCAAAAAACTTCTTCAGCACTTATGCGTGTTTATTTGTGGCATTACTGCTACAGTCTTAAAGCCATGGATTTCAGCAGTTAGGGTGAAAGGTGTGTCCTTATGGTCACAGTGTAAACGTCCCCACACTCAACACTACTCTGTAACAGTATCAGTTCAGAGAGTGAGTGTGCTGAAGAGAACCAGACTGGCAGAGCAAAACAAAACCCTTTTCCTGTAAAAGAGCCATGGCTTACTTGAACAAAAATACTACTATTAGTACTACTGCTGCTACTTCCACTGCTACTATTACTACCACCACCACTACTACTACTACTGCTACTGCTACTGCTACTGCTACTGCTACTACTATTATTACTGC
>JBBPCY010000013.1:10336588-10354584 GCA_037974405.1 Brachyalestes nurse
CCTCCCCACTCTCTTTCTCCTCTCTCTCTCCTCTCTCTCTCTCTTTCTCTCTCTCTCTCCCTCTCTCTCTCTCTCTCTCTCTCTCTCTCCTCTCCTCTCTCTCTCTCTTTCTCTCTCTCTCCTCTCTCTCTCTCTCTCTCTCTCTCTCTCTCTGCTCCCCGCTCTCTCTCTTTCTCGTCTCTCTCTCCTCTCTCTCTCTCTCCTCTCTCTCTCTCTCACTATATTGTGTGACCTTTGTCAACAGCTTGTCTTATCTTCACATCTTTTTTTCTAATCACCTTCAGAAAAGGTTTCATTGAGCCTGGGTTTTATTTGTACTGACCGATGCTACACCGGAATCTCTATTTTAAACAAAGTTCTTTGGAGTGACACCATACAAGGACTACTTTCGGTTCAGTAATATTTAAATAATCGTGGTTGTAAATGAAATGAACTTCTGGAGAAAGTGAAGAACCGTTCCACATAATGTAAAGGTTATACTTCATCTGTCTATGCTTCCCCCACACAATATGTTCTTTTGTAGCAACTGTTGTGAAACTGGGCAAGCTTTTCAGAATGTTGGCATTTAATATATATTGTGTATGATATTATTTTAACATTTCCAGTTTAAAATGATACACTGGACTATGTTATTGTGGCAAACTGATCTGTCTTCAAGGAAAACGTTGTGGTTTAACCTACAAACTATCAGCATTAAACATATGAAAAACACAGTCTAGTGTTGGACAAGATTTTTTCACTAAAACTGAGTTAAAATGTCTTTTTGGTTTCCAGTGTTCTTTAAAGGTTCTCTGTTGCTTTGAAATACACAATTTGTGGGCAGAACATAAGTCAACTAAAGTTATTTCTTACATTCCTACAAAAATTTAATTGGCCAAAAGGATTATTGTTGCCATACAAAGAGGGACCACTTTTGGTAAACTTTCAATTGATGGTTCCTTAAAGAAATGCTTGTAAATGATACTTCCACATAAGGTAATGGTGTGTGTGTGTGTGTGTGTGTGTGTGTGTGCGTAACTGTAGGTCCAAGCCTAGACTGGGAGGTTTTAAGTGTATTGCAAGCAAATACAAAAGTATATAGCTCATTCAGGAAATAGTGCAAGCTACGCACGCTATAACTGCACCATTGCGTCCCATCTGTAGCACCTGTGTCACCTTAAAACTATTGCTTTGCATTTTTATATCTGATGCAATGTCTATTTACATAGTATTCTGCCTTGTTGTGTATGCACATAAATAGAGTGAATATTGCTTTGGATTACTGCGGTTGATATAGTATTCCCTGTGTCTGGACATGTGTGTGTGTGTGAGAGAGAGAGAGAGAAAGTGTGGGTTGCTGGCTTCGCATTTGCTTTTAGACTCTGTAATCTGGTGTGTATTAAAAAGTCATTTATAGCTTGTAAGCAATATCTGCACACTGTAGTACAAAAATGCTGAAAGCTGCATTTTCTCCAGGAAGATAACAAGTCTCCTAATTTTCCCACTGAGTAAAATGGGTTATTTCTTTTCCCCCTCTCTCTCTCTCTCTCTCTCTGTCTCTCACCCTCTCCCACTCCCACTCCCTCCTTCCTGTATCCGCTCCCCTTCTTTCACGCCTCCTTTTTGCTCTCGTTCTCTCCTCCTCACTATCTCTCGTGCTCTAGCCTCGTGCCTGTTAGGCCGAATTAGCTGTAAATGAGTGTAATGCTGGCCATAGTAAATGTTTCAATTGAATGCAAACAGAGCCAGGGTCACACGGTCGTATTTGCAGAGATAGGAGCGGCACTATGAAAAAAGCTTCCGGCAACTGTATGACTTTAAAAAAGTACAAAAAAAAAAAAAAGATGTTAGTTGGAGGCACTCAGAATTCAAAGTCCTAGTCAGCAATTTTGTTAGGAGGAGAGAGGGATGAAAGTGTCTTTGATAAAGTAATTCCCCAAGATAGTAGCATCAGTGCAGCTGGAGAGAGCAGGATATCACCCAATAAGAGACACTGTTACACCACTCTTGCGAGCCTTTTTTCCTAATACTTCTCCGCTAATTTGGTCACATCATTTACATTTTACTCATTAGAAATGAGAGTGTGTGTGCTGGAAGGGAATCATTACGGAATCAGACTCCGAGCTCTCTCATGAATGATTTTTTTTTTTTGACATCTCTCATCTTTCATTTGCCCTCATGGTGAGAGAAGCTGAAGTAATTATTGTTGAACTGATTCTGAGCATTCAGGTTCAAGGCTTAGATGTTCTGAATTCGTTCAACTTTTCATTTATCGTTTACTCTCTCATTTACGAAGGACCTCAGAACTGATTGGTCCAAAATTCGGGTGAACCTTGAAAGTGCTACCAGAGAAATTTCCGTTGCCTTAGAAGTAGCTCTCCCATGTGCGTCTTGTCATTAAAGTTGACTTTTTTAATAAAAAGATTTAGTCTGTATCCTTTATTGTCCCTATTACCCCTTTATGAAGGATCTCACACAGGGATGAGTCAGGGGTGAAAAGGCCACCTCATTAGCAGGCTTTGTACCAAATTCCTTGTTACTTAAGTTCCACAAAGACTTGTGACAAGAAAGTTTAGCCGTGGAATTGACTGGAATAGACTGGAACTTGATTGCATGATGTGTCTATTGCTTCCAATCAAACACCGCTCTGAAGGTTGTCAGCAGAAAGTCACACCTAGGTGAACTGATTGGCTGTTCCTCAAACAAGTTCCCGTAGCGAGCAGCATTGGCTTTAGCTAAAAAGTATGCTTTGCTTATCTAAAGTCATTTGATTAATCTAATTAGCTTTGCTTATGGTTACTGATCCCCAGCATATTTGCATATTTACTTTCTTTAATTTCTGCCTTTTGAGAAAACCTTTCTGGCTGTGATTTGCTTAAAAAGACAAATAGCTCTCTAGAATGCAGACTGTTTCCACAGCAGAGGCTGTATGAGATCTAGAATGTAAGGCTATGTAAAGAGCAACTAGTGGTATTTGGTGGTACTGAAATCTGTGAGAGCAAGTGGGCTTATATGAAGTGGGATCAAATGAAGTGGTCTAGTATTTTGGATTAGTATTATAGTATTATGAAAACGTTAATTAATTCATTCATTCATTCATTCATTCTCTGTAACCAGTTATTCCTTACTAGGATACCCGGGGCCTATCCTGGGGTCTTCACCCTAGGGAGGGCACCTGCCCTTCACAGGGCTATTATGTAAACATTATACTATTAATTCATTTAAGCAATCACCATTAACATCTGAATGGTTAGATATAATTTCTAGAGTGGATCATTCTCAAATAAGACTCACTCAATAAGGGCTGCCCTAAGTGTGGTTCGTGGGGCAAAGTTGTCCCATGAGGGTGTCTGAGTTGATAATTTCTTACCTCTTTATATTTACTCTTCTTTATTAGCATATTTCTTTGACCTTTTTGGTGTTTGTTCCATTACAAGCACTGCAGTTTGGCCCAAGACAAAACATGGTACTAAAGTACAAATCTGTAGAATGAACTTATATATTTTATGACAAGTTAAGCATAGTAGTCAAGAGTTCTTTTACTATTCCATAATATTTTTATTAGAGAAAAGAATAAAGGAAAGTCTGAAGTCTGATCTGTCACTAAATAAGATACAATATAGCACATAATATGTAGGAAAACAGACAAATTGCTTATTTTAGGACAATCACAGATCAAATGCATTTCTTGTTGAAATACACACAATAAGTGATTAGCAAATCACAAAGGTGATTTAGCAACGGCCTAGACATTATGGGTCTTTTGATCATTTTGAACATGGAAAATGACTGGCTGGCATTAGATGAGTCAATGTCTAGGCAACTGAAAAAGACAAATGTGCTGTGCAAATGAACTCTCATTCCCTTTAACCCAGTGGATATGTTGGTTATGACGATGAATACATATTAAAATGTGTTATAAAATACACATTTATTCCTGTGAATTACTATTCATCTGTCTTTGTCAGGGACATTTATTGTTAATGACTGTGCTGTGTATAAACTGCAAAATGCAATAGTTTGTAAATATGAACTATAATACCAGAAAAAAACATAATAAATAAATAAAATCAAAATAAAAAATTTGAAACTCTAGACACACATTTTATCATTGTTTAAATGAAAACTTTCATTTCTTGTTTTTTCATTAACATTTCAGCTGTCCTTTATCAAAACTTCAAAATTTCATGATAAACAGACTAAAAGAAAAGATCCAAAATTACTTCAAGTTCTGTTTTCACTGATAGAGAGCAGTTTTGATACATTTCTCTTCACACATTGTTTGCTTCCATGTGCCCATTTCGCCTGCGCTGCATATTTAGACGTGTAGGTAAGCCAATCCAATTTAAACTCTAAAGGCTTAGTACCTCGGATCCTCCTGTAAAGTTACTTTTTGGAAGATACAGAGTTTGTTTCTACAGCAACATATTGCCCACTTTATTGCTGTTATATTGCAGGATTAATGATTATATTGCAGGATGAATGGTGACCTGTATTCCTACAAAACACAAAAAAAATCATACCACATGATGACACTGACATGTTAAAACATGTCTGTGTGTGGCAGGGGTGTGTCTCACCCTTGTGAGACTGTCGGAATTGTGAAGTTTATTATAGGCTCAAATTTGATGCTGACTACCTGGATCAAATGTCTGCAATCGTAATTGTAATCTTTGGTATATATTTTTCCTGATTTAAACTCATTTATCGTTGTCATAACAAAACTATGGACACATTAAAAGAAGGAAAAAGGAAAAGCAAAATATGAATGGTAATGGAACAAAATTGAAGTGATTTGGTTCCATTCTTATTGGTTCATTCATCATTAATTGTTTGCACAGCTGGCATTTTCAATGGTTCTTAATAATATATACACTTATGTCAATTACTCTTTTAACTATATTGGAGTGGACAAAAGCAATGCACCATTGGTGTTACATTTTCTCCCCTTGATCACAAACCTATTCAATCTTCAAACCCATTCTTCTGGACAGTAGGCAACTGTATGGCAGGCCTGAGTGCGAAGCCTACAGCTAAACTTCTGTTATCAACCCCTGTAGGTGGATGACTAATAAGGGGCTGTGGATCACTCTAATGGACCCCTGTGTCAATAGCGGCAGGATGCAGAGGAATCAGGTAACTGGGCTGAGAAGTGAAGGTGTGATGAATGGAGGGATCAGACTGGAAGAATGACCATGTGGACATTAACGTCCCTCCTGAGACCTGTCATCCCTCTCCCTGTGACAGCTGGGGAAAGAGTGGAGGAGCTTTTTGTGCCTGCATAGACGGTGCTAGAACAGGCATGGCCACCTCTGAGGGATCGATAAAGTCCAGATGTCATTTGCCATCAAGTATCACTCACCATAAAACTTGAACTGCAGGCACTTCTATTCATTAATACCCCTGTCTCAGATATAACCATAACCAAGATCTACTGGATCTGATAGTAATTTACAAGAGTAAAAATGATAATCCCACTGACTGCTGAAGCTGTGCGTAGGCTTCGAACCAAACTATGTCTAGTACATTTTCCAGTATTCAAACTGCTACTAAGCTGCAGGTCTCTGACCATGTTCTATTAATCATATGCATGTGAGTCTGCATGGCTGTGTGCCATTTGCATGTCCTTTTGACTGCTAAGTTATCATATCTCAACCTCCAGTCACTCTGTTTCACTTTCTGACCATGATATGTATTCCAAATGAGCATGAACTGAATAGAGCCCTTTTATTGTCTGTGCCAAAAATGTAACGTTTCCATGTAAAATTTATGAGCACTTCATATGAATGCAAATATGCTCACTTTTGACAGATTCCACATAATTCAAAATTCACCGATTATTAATGTACTATTCAAAAAGGAAGATGATTCCTAATTATAAAGTCACATTTAAGCCTTCAACCAGAAATTGTAGTAGAGTTTTGAAGTCTGGACTGAAAATATTATCGTCTCACTGGCAAACATCTTTCCCATTAGAAGATCCCAGTGCTGCCCCCAAGTGGATCCCCTTTGAAGGCAAAGAACACATGGAATATCAACCCAGCTGGAAATTTCACATGTGCCATATGTTCTCGATGAATAGGAGTCCAAAAATTTTACACTTAGGGAAGTGTACAGAAGTCTACAGAACAAGATAAATGACACATAGCAGACTTGAGGGATTAGCATTCTCTTAGGAGTGTGTACAATACTGTACTTTAAAGATATAGTAACTATGCTTTCTTTTTTTGGTAAAATAGGTTAAATAATTTACGGCTCAAAAACCAAGGGCTGTATGTAGGCCCACATTTCAATACCTTACTCATTCCACCTTGCAGAGGGGAACCTTCAGGGCCTCCAGAGAAAACAAAATATGCACATCTGTAATTTTTAGTTCATTTTTACTCTATGTAATCATATTCATACTAAGTCTGCAGCGCATTCTCTCTTATCTTTCATTATTACGTTTTTGTCGGAAACATTTGCTGTACAATTCTTAAAATCTCTAAAAGACAATGAACCAATAGTTTTGTCCCTCTTTGTGCAACCTAGGCAGATATATCTAAATGAGCTTTCCCATTGGTTGAGCCTTCAGGAGCTAAAATGTCAGATTAACCATCAACTTAATTAGGAAGTGATTGACCAATCTCATGAGGGAAAACGTCACCTTAGGCCTTTTGGAAGTCCTAGATATATCACAGACAGTGAATACAAGTGGCAGCCTAACTAAAAGCAACCTAACCTGTCAAAAGGTAATGAATACATACAGTCTAAACAGGAGACACACCTTAACATGGAGGTCAATTTAATATTTTGATGGATTAATTTCATATATCTTATAGATAAATCATAACCTAACATAACTGGATAGCACTCTTACTTAACAGCAGATACATTTTTTTAATTTATCTTGTGGATGACTCATAACACTTTTTATAACTATAAAATGCAAAAAATGTTCATTGACTGGTCATTTTGTCGTTGCCAACAACAACCCCTCTTCCTCGTCCTCCACCACCAACACCACCAACATCAACCAAACCTAACAGAAACAATACTGCATCCACCAGAAGGGAAAAAAAATAATTGGTCACTTTTGTGACCATTGGGATTAAATGGGTTAAACATCACAAAAATAATGAATACAAAAACATTTGGATTTTGCAACTTAGTTTCCACATATGAACTGTTAAGCAAATGGTATGTCAAGATAATTTAACAATGTTATTTCAAAACAAGGGAAATGGGTTGTTACTTTGATTAGGGCCCTTTAATAACTGACTGTTAACTATAGGCTTCTTCTTGCTAAACAAACTTGTATCATGTTACCAGTGAAAGCCAGCTGTAATATCCAACTCTTACCAAAACCTAATGAACTTCTGTAGTGGAAATGAAAATGTAATATGGAAATTGAGTTCTTTAACAATGTAAGACTCTTGGTCCTTGGTAATATACAGCATGCCTGTATTTGTTCTCTCTCTCTCTCTCTCTCTCTCTGTCTTGCTCTCTCTCTCTCTCACACTTAGCTGTTTTGTACAGATACAGTAAAAATCTGATTCGAGACTTGCGTGTCCAAAAGTGGTTTGTCTCCTGTCATTGCTGCTGACACACAGATTGGTAATGTGCGATTGTGTATGTTTGCATGTCCGTCATGTGCAATGCTGATGCTGTCCCCTCCCCCTCCCTTCTGCCTGCCTGCCCCCATGAATATCTATCAGGGAGAAAGTGCATGACAGTGAGTGCAGCGGTTTCACATTGCTTCCACAAGCCGGTGTTGCATAACTGTGGCCGTCTCCGCTAAGACACTTGTCAAGGCTGAAAAATGAAGATCTTTCTGTCTCTTCCTCTCTCCTTCCTCTCTTTCTCTCTCTCTCTCGCTCTCTCACACTCTGTCTCTCCCACTCGCTCTCTCGATCACCTTTCCTCTGCACTTCTCTCCCTCTCGCGCTCTCTTTCTTTTCTCTGTCATTTTCTGTCACCCTCTCTCCTCTTCTTTCTCTCGGTGTCTCTCCCTCTTTCTCTCTGTCTGTTTATTTCTCTCTATATCTCTGTCCTTCTCTCCCCTTCTCTCATTTCTCTTTTCTTCTCTTTCTGTCACTCTCTCTATCTCACAGCTCTCTCTCTCCAGAGGACCGAACTCCTACCATTCTTGTAGTGACAGATCAGGACAACGCAATTCCGTTTTGACAACCCACCTGGGAAAAAATGCCTTCAAGGATGAAAAAAGAGAGAAGAAAAATTTAATTTGGAGGTGATGTTGATGGTAGAGAGATAGATCTATGGATGGATAGATGTATAAATTGTGAAGATGAAGAGAGAGAGAGAGAGAGAGTAATCTTTTTTTATAATTTTTTACATGTTTATGGATAACATTGTCATATGATGTCAGCATGATTTGTAGCAAGTGTGAGGTGGTTTGGACATGCGTTTCGCATGACATATCGGTGAGATGTGCTCCAGTACAATGCTAAGAAACTTTATACACTGAACATGCATTGGCTGCCTGACTTCATTTAGGGTAAGTGGGAAAACTGTGAATTCCATTATTTTATCGCTAAACCCTTACACTTGCGGCTGCAAATCACATGTCCACGGACCTACACTATGGCAGCCTGTGCTGCATTTAGCCTGCTTATGGCAATAATGAGAGAGCATTAGTACGAGCAAACAGCAAAGTAGCTTAGCACTGGTGGAGAGAAAAATAAAGGGTTGAGGGACGGGGGGGTGGGGGGGGGAGAAAAGTTGACTCATGACTTTGCGAGAACAAAAGCGGTACGCTAGAGCTGGTAAGCCAGCGGCCCACCGATGGCCTGGCATCATGGGAAATTAAAGCTTGACAAACAGATGAGATGTCACCGCGCTGAAAACGCTATTTTTCATTTTGCCCGCCACCACTCCTCCATAGGGGGAGGCAATCTTTAAGGAGAGGAGGGGAACAATAACAGAGCTTAGTGGAGAGAGGGAGAGACAGAAAGAAAGGAGAAGAAGACAAAGGAATGGAGGGAGCACGAGCGTCTGCTGAAGTATTATGTTGGCTTTGTAATAGAATGCCACTCTCCTCCCTGTAGAGAGGCAGAGATGTCATTTCAGTCCGCTATCAGCCAACAGGCCTGGCTGTACTATGCTCCGATGACATATGACACGTGTGTTTGCGTGGGTGTGCGCCGCGCCATGTTCATAAGGACAGCCAAGATAATACACTTTATTTCTGGTGATCCGTGGGGAGGGGAGTGTGTATGTTTGGGGTGGGGGGGTGGCTCCATCCCACCTCAAGATCAGCCCACTGTCACTTGGTTGTGACAGCCATTAGGCCGGCTTGAGCGACCAGCTTGTGGGTGCGTGATAAAGTGGAGCCCGGGCGCTTAGTTTCTGACCCAGGAGAACTGCTGCATATTGATTTTTTTCTCTTTTATATATATGTGAGCTCTAATAGAGAAATTCCCAAGACGAAAGGCGTGGAGTAAATACCGGAGCACTGGGGCGTGTAAGCCAAGAAACAGCTTAGTGGAGAAGCAAAAATCAAACCGCTCAGCATAATGGAACTGAGGGGGGGGAACGCGAGGAGGGAAGGGGGACTAACCTTATTGTGTTCCACATGCACTTTATACAGGGTAATATACACTTACAGTATAACTCTGTCTGTGCAAGCAGAGTTGATTAAATAAGAACAGGGGAGTGTGCCATGTCCCATCTTCCTTACACATTTGCATGTTGCCTTTTAGGGGATTGGCCACTGATGCTTTTGCAATTCATTAACTTCAGTGAGTGCTTTCTGTTTGGGGCATACAGTTCTATTGCAATTTAATGACTAGTTCAAGCAAACCTTCTGTGGTATCAGAGGCTAGTACCCACCAAAAAGCCATGGTGTCATTTACATAATGCTGTTTTGTCGCGATTGATAGAACATCTCCTTAAAGCCTTGTTACGTCCAAAGCTTTAATCTTTCCTGACATACTGTTACTAAACAGCAATACATTTTTATAGTCTATATGGGACTAAGTTACAAACTGACATGGTTTTAGACACATGTTCATTGATTTGCATAATTAACAATGTGTCAATCCATGAAAATATCTTAAAACTAGTCTGTATATCTAATATGAATTAATTATGCAATTGTTTTGTCTAAATGAATTGTCTCATTCTGTTGACAGATAAGAAAGTTATCTGGCAATGAAATAAGGCCTTTTTTACTAAATTACTATAAATATTCTTATAATAATCGTACATAAAAAGTAACAGTGCAAGCTTCAAAGTTCAAACTTTACACACCAAACTTGCCTTAGTTGAATGGCTGCCATTGGGATGAGAAAAGTCTTCCTTTAACAGTTCCTTTAGCTGAATAAAGCAATGCACACCGAAGCTCGTGTTATATTTGCCCTTTAAAACCTATTTCATATGTCTTTGACCACAGGGAGCATGATAAACTCGCCATAGTTTATTGGTTGTATATTGTAATGGTAGTATGTGAACATGTGGAGTACCTGTGGTGGGTAGATAGGGGGCTGGATGGATGAACTAAAAGCTCTCTCCGCCTCTCCCCTTTCTGCAGGAGGAGTGGGCCCACACAACACATAACCTAACCCTAACCCTAATCCCAACCCCAACCACAACCCCAACCCCAACCCTAACCCTAACCCTAACCCCAACCCCAACTCCAACCCTAAACCTAACCCCAACCCCAACCCTAACCCTAACCCTAACCCCAACCCCAACCCCAACCCTAAACCTAACCCCAACCCTAACCCCAACCCCAACCCTAACCCTAACCCTAACCCTAACAGTCACCGGTTAGCACAGATACTGGTGGTGTTACGTAGCGTGATCACAGCACGTATTTTAATTACATTGTATATCGTGATGGCTGCACGGAGAGTCGTGAGATCGGGTTGATACAATTTACACTATATGGACAAAAGTACTGGGACATCTGACCATTACACCAACAGGGACTCTGATGACATTGCATTCAAGAAAATAAACGTTTATATAGAGTTGGTCCCCCCTTTGTAGCTATAACAGCTTCCACTCTTCTTGGAAGGCTTCCCACAAGAAGAGTGTTTCAGTGGGAATTTGTGCCCATTCATTCTGTAGCGCATTTTTGAGGTCAGGCACTGATGTTGGATGAGAAGGTCTGGCTCGCAATCTCCGTTCCAGTTCATCCTAAAGATGTTGGATGGGGTTGAGGTCAGGGCTCTGTGTGGGCCAGTCCAGTTCTTTTACAATGAACTCATCTAGCCATGTCTTTATGGAGCTTGCTTTGTGCACTGGGGCACAGTCATGCTGAAATAGAAAAAGTTCTTCCCCAAACTGTGTCCCCAAAGTTGGAAGCATGACAATGCCCAAAATGTCTTGGTATACTGAAGCATTAAGATGTATGTCCCAATACGTTCATAAGTCCATGTAGTGAATCATTACTTTCAAAGTGATTTTTGCCAGTTCAGGAGAATCCACATAACCGATAATAGTATATTTTTTGTACTAATGCTTTGAACTATTGGAGAGTAGTCTGCAACCAATCCTCAATTAAATTTATAATTAAAATGTTTAAACAGCAAAATCATTACTTCTATGAAACCACACACTTACATGTGAAAACCTTTATTTGTCAGACTAAGTGCTACTTTGGCACTAGTAGCACACAGTAACCAGCTCAGCACCTCTTTTAGACTCTTTGGAGATAAGCACCAGGGTCTTTGGAGATAAGCATGGCTGTTGAGACTCCTTTCTTAACTATCTGATTTGAGCCGACAATCGGTTTTAAGTTTCCTGTTGGGCTGCCGGCTAGTCAGCTCTCTTGGTTACATTAATGTCTGAGAATGAAAGAGAACGTGGTGGCCACTGAGCTGAAACTTATTAAAGCTTCACCCAAAAGTACACACAACCCATAAAATGTTGTTAAAATACACAAAATAACTTCTATTTACTTCCAAAACCCATTTGAGTGTTTAAGACACCCTTGGTTTCACTTGAAAATAGGCCACACATGATTTTAGGTATGATATACACTAAAGTATAAAAGTATTGGACAAAAGTATTGGGACACCTTTGACCTTTACACCAATAGGGCCCCTCTTTTGCAACTATAATAGCTTCCACTTTTCTTGGCTTTCCAAATGATTTGGAGTGATTCTGTTGGAGTTTGTGCCCATTTATGAGGTCAGGTTGGACGAGAAGGCCTGGCTCACAATCTCCATTCCAGTTCATCCCAAAGGTGTCTGAAGGGGACCGAACTCATCCAGCCACGTCTTTATGGAGCTTGCTTTGTGCACTGGGGCACAGCCATGCTAGAATAGAAAAGGTTCTTCCCCAAACTGTGTCCAAAGTTGAAAGCATGGTATTGTCCAAAATGTCTTTGGCTGATTACGATTGTCCTTAATGGAAAGTAAGAGGCCTAGCCCAAACCCTGTAAAACAGATGCGTCCTAACTATTGTCAATATAGTGTCCATTCAAAAGGCAATAACACCGGACCAGCAAAACCAGGACATTTGAAATAGAGTTTACCTCATCTGGTTGTCATATGCATCCACATGATATGTGGTCAGCTCTGCTAACATATGTAACCTGACCTACATGCAGTAAGTATTTACCAATCTTTGCTAGTCTTTGTAATGCTTTTAGTCATGCTCAGTCTGTCTACAAATTTGTGTTATGGGCTGTGAGTGGTAGACAAAAGTTTATGTAGCCCACACACTTGTATTTGGCCAAATCTGTATGACTGAATGAATCTCTGTGTATGAATCTCTGTGCTTAATGCTGCTGAAGTATAGCTCCTGTACTGCTTTGATTGTGGGTCTATATTAGACATGTACAGACATCTGTTCAGCCAACAAAATGAACTATCTCTGTATCTGTATCTGGATAGTAGACTGAAAGTAGGTGTGATTTATACTAAAAGTCAAGTTAAGGTATTTTTCAAGGGTTTTGGCATATGATTAATTTATGAAATATATTTTCCCATCATTTCACTTTTGTCCCCAATCTAAGCTAATGTTTATGAACTGACTGAATCTGCCCACTTTTAGTGTACGACGTTGAACAATCAAAAAATAAAAAATAAATCAATCAGTGATGCCGTGTGTGCATTTCTTAATGTGTTGCCGCCATTGCAGTTCTCTAATCAAAACTGGATTAGCGCTTTCCAATAGTAAAACTCATCTGTGTCCTCTGTGTGAATAATAACTGGAAACAGTCAGCTTTCTTTTCAGCCGCATTACTTTTCAGTAATATGTAGTAACCAAAACTGATCTTAGATTTTATTTTTCTTTATAGAGGAAATTAAAACATACAGTTAAAAACATCAGGCTTGTAGCTTCATTTTGATGTATAGGTTGAAAGGGTAATCCAGCAACCATGCCAGGCTTGTAGTTTGTGGGCTTGCTAAAACCTGTTTATATAGTTTGTGTGTATTTACACCGGTATAAGGCTCAGAGGAGAATTTTGAATTTCATGAACTCTGCAGAAAGGCCCAAAAGCTAGAAATTCTAGCACATATTATTATACTTGTAAAAGTAATTTGTCAGGTGATCATTTCTCATTGGCCAAGAAGTTTCTTAAACTTTCTGGGGATTGGTTGAACTAGTCACTTCTTCACCTTGACCACACTCCATCATTTAGACAGTACTAATGTTTTATTTCTGATTACCAAAAAAAAACCTCTGGTCCATTAGAGATAGCTCAAAGCATTCTTCTAAACTTAAACAATCCCAATAAAAATAACAAAAGAAATCTCAAGAAAATGGATTAACACCTGTTAATATCTGCATAATAATTAATATTGTAACTAGAAGGAAGCTTCGAAACTTCAGGCTCCCCTCATGTTCCCCCTTTATAGAACAGACTGGCTTTATTCAAAACTCACACTCAAGCTAAAATATTAATAACATAATGTTAATTTCAGTAACTGCAGTTAACATAAGTATCATAAGTTAAATGAAAGAACATAAAAGGTGAAACAAAAATCCTCCACCCACTCAACGGCTTCAGCTCAGTAAGGGCTTGTTAATGAGCCGAGTAGCTGAATCAGGTGGGATCACATTTTAGCGCAGGACTAAGACTTTTTGTCTTTTCTGCTACACAACCAGAAGTATAGTCTTGAACACTTGTGAGCTTCTAAAATAACAGATATTCCATAAGTCTAAGGTCATAAGACTCTGTGTGACATTGCATCCCCATATAAGTGAATAACAGCAAACTCAGGAACTGTCCTCAATACCTCAATGTCACTTACACTGCTCTGTTTCATCTCTCTCTGTCATTCTAGCTTTGGTTCACACGTGTGCACACGCTTGCTTTCTGCACACACACACGCGCGTGCACACACACACACACACACACACACACACACACACACATACATTGCCACACTACCATCCTCAGAGAAAGTAAAATGTCTCAAACAGGCTAGAAAAAGTCTAAGACTTAAACAAGCTCATTTTATTTCATCCATCTTTTCAAATATGCAGTGTTTGAAATTGCTCCTGAGCTGGCGGCATTAATAATGCATCCGCCTTAAAACCAGCATGAAGTTCCAGGGGGAAAAAAGAGAGGGAAAAAAAAAAATCAAAATTCACGCATCCTCGACGACAGTGTTTTCTACCTGTGAGCCAGATTCATAGACACAGGCGCTCTCTTCCCTGGCGCATGTTTTATGCATTCACAGATTAGCATACCACCCACTCGACTCTAATACTTGCTAACCTCTGAAGTTAGGAATTGCACAGTTAATTTGTAATGGGTGCAGAGAGGATTGGGGGGGTGGGTGGTGTTGCTGTAGATGGTGTTGGGTGTGAGGGCAGCTGCTGGTGGGCTGAGTGAGGGACATCCATCATCAACCAGATCGAGGTGGGGCATGGGGTCCGTTAGCATCAGGGCGAGTTCTTGCTGAAGTTTCCCTGACACATAATCAAAAGCCATCAAACCGCCTACGTTTAAAATATGTACGCAAGCCGAAGCATCTGTGCGTTGCATAATGCACAGAACAACTAACGTTTCTGCTCAAAAGCTTGAAGTTGTTTTTTTTTTTCCCTCCTCCAAAGCGTTTGAATGTCAAAAGGTGGATCATGCCTCTCTTTAATTTTTTTGGACAATTAATTAGTGAATGCTTATCATAGCTGCATGCCATGCCTCGGCGGGTGACAACACCCCAGTGTTGTAAAATTAATTATTTCACTAATGTGGACCTTGTGCGTGAGAAACGGCTGAACTCTACCCAAATAGCTCATTAATCTTGTGATGGCCTCTCCTGGGCTAGGTGAAGTGGTGCTGAATTTCAATACACTCTACTGCCTCTCTGCTCACCTTTGCTACTGCTATGCTGTGGAGGGAAATGCATTTGTGTGCACGTGCACATATTAGCTGGGTATACATATTCACACAAACACAGACATACACACACACAAGCACACACACACACACACACACACACACCTGTTATATTCTGTTCATATGGATACAGATCAAAAACAAACAACTGAAGAGCAGTTTTTGGACTTGTATTCGCACACTATTTGAAACAGAACACTGCCTTTACTTCATAGTATGAGAGAATTTAGGTAAATGTAAAGTGGCATTTGGTTATCCAGAGCAACTTACAATCATTAGTTACATGGGCAGTCTTACTCGGTTAAACGTCTTGCTCGAGAACACAGTGGTATAAAGTGGGGGGTTGCAACTTTGTGGTCAGCAGGTTCACAGGCAAGTGTTTAACCCACTAGACTACCACCACCCCAATGGTCAAGAACTCTTAAAATCTCTTAAACTGTAAGTACCTTTTTCTTCTACAGAAATGTACATTTAATAACACATTTTGTTGATTTTCTAGACATAAATGCTTTAACACATTTTTGACAGGTTTATATATGAAACTTATAAAAAACATTTTGCACAGGCCACATTTTATTTGTGGCCCCACAGTAGCACTGTTGTCTCACACCTCAAAAGTTGGAGGTCTGAATCCGGGTCCTGGCCTTGTGTGTGTGGAGATTCCATGTTCTCCTCGTGGCAGTGTGGGCTTCTTCCGGGGTCTCCGGTTTCTCCCACAGTCCAAAGACATGTGCGTCAGGTTGACTGGGGATTCGTAATTGACTGTAGGTGTGAGTGCGTGGTTTGTGCGCCTTGCCGTGGGCTGGCACCCCACCCAGGGTGAGTCTCTGCCTCGCACCCATAGACCCCGGGATAGGCTCCTGGTCCCCGCAACCCAAGTAGGGATTATGTGGTTATAGAAAATGAATGAATGAATGAATGAATGAATACATTTTATGTTTTATTTTTTCTTGTATAAATTCAGCATATAACTGTGCACTAAAATAGTAATAGTTTCAGACCAGTCAGAATGCTGACATTTGTCCACTGCCAAAAGCCTCTACACTTGGAGCACCAGAACTGGACCATGAAGCCATGGAAGAAGGTGGCCTTTTCTGATGAATCATGATTTATTTATTTTTTTATGTTGTGTACAACCGGTGTGTGTACGTTGCTTGGTTGCACTATTGGAAAATAACAAGCCAGTGGTGGCAGTGTGATATTCTGGGTAATGTTCTGCTGGGAAAAACACTGCAAAAAGGAATGGTTTACGGAACATGAGGAAGAATTAAATGTGTTGATCCAAATTCCCCAGATCGCAGTTCAGTCGAGCATCTGTGGGATGTGTTGGACAAACTAGTCCAATGCATGGATCACACAACTCACAGGATTAAAGCATCTGCTGCTGAGATTTGGTGCCAGATACCACAGCACACCTTCAGGGGTCTTATGGAGTTCATGCCTTTTTTGTCAGCATGAGGGTTCCAAGCATAATATTGGTCAAGTGTTAGGGCTGAACAGTTTATTTTGGGGTAAAAAAAAATATGATTTGAGCTTAGGATTCAAAACAGTTCCGTGTGACTATATTCTGTTTAAGCACATATTATAACATATAGTCACTCCTAATGTACTGTACAATGCTAAACAAAGGAAGGAGACATTCCTTGGCCAGAGACATATGTTTCATGTTGCTCTGTTGTATTGCAATTCACACTCTGGCTAAAAAGTGAAAGTCAGCATCTTTTTAGTTCAACCATTTATTACGTACCCTAGTGTTTTGCTCTGACCCAGAACAGAGGTATGGAGAGGAAGAAACAGGGGAATTTCTTTTTTCTCTTTTTTTAAGTTAAAAAAAGGAACCTCATTATCACAAAAAAAGAACAAAGTCATCCAAAACCCTGATTTATGGTTTCAAACAGCGAGGGCTGTTCATAGGTGGCACTCATTAAAACGTCCCTTGGGACACGACTAAGGGACAGGAGAAACTTTCGGCTGCGGTCAACAGGCCTAAAGCTGCTGAAGTAAGCTTCGGATTGAGCTGAACTTTGACTTTTATCAGTCCAAAGTCACAGTTTCTTTTTAAATTAAAAGTAGTTCCAACATCTATTCTACACTGGCTGACTTTTAATTTAATATTCTGTTTTGAATATTGAATATTCTGTTTTACATCAAACATCCCCAAATGCTGAGAACCCATTCTGATGAAAATTTACATTGAATATTGCTTTGATTGGTTATTCTGTACAGGCTGATAATTGATGAATGACTATCAAAAAGAGCAGGTCTGGGCTATAGGGCTTTGGTTTGAACCTATTTTTTTATTGCCCTGGATCTTTTATGAGATTAAAAATATATTTATATTTAGCATGCTTTAAATGGGTACAGTAGGGGGAATAAATATTTGATCCCCTGCTGAATTTAGTTTGCCGACTTACAAAAAAATAAATCTCTAATTTATGAGGGGTAGTTGCATTTTTATGGAGAGAGACCAAAAATCAAGAAAAAACATGCTTCATAAAAGCTATAAATTGATTTGTATTTCACTGAGTGAAATAAGTATTTGATACTCAGGTAAAACAGGACTTAGTGCTGGGTGGAGAAAATCTTGTTGGCAAGCACAGCAGTGATGTTTCTTGTAGTCGGTCTCCAGGTTTGTACACATCTCAGGAGGGATTTTGGCCCACTCCTCTTTACAGAAACTCTCTAAATCCTTTAGGTTTCTTGGCTGCTGCTT
>JBBPCY010000013.1:10378667-10391616 GCA_037974405.1 Brachyalestes nurse
TGCTCTACAGAATGAATGGGCACAAATTCCCACAGAAACTTCAAAATCTTGTGGAAAGCCTTCCAAGAAGAGTGGAAGCTGTTATAGATGCAAAGGAGGGACCAACTCCATATTAAAGTTGATGGATTTGAATGCAATGTCATTAAAGTTGGTGTAATGGTCAGTCGTCCCAATACTTTTGTCTATATAGTGTAGCTAGTGGGTCTGAATATGACTAAATTGAAGAGAAAATTGGCTAAAGGTGTTGATGACTGGGTCTAAAATCTTTCTACATTAAAGTGCATTAAAGGCAAGAATTTCTTTCCTGTGAGTTACCATTTCGTATGAAGTGCCAGTAGGCCTATTTAATAACAATATTGTTTTAATAGAGGGACTTACATCAAAAGTGGCAAAGAGGGCTGGGATTTTGTTGCTTGTACATTAAAGACATTTCATTTAAATATTGCCAGCAGTTGCCAGCTTACTGGTGTGAAGCACCTGTGAATCACCTTTGTTTCGACATTACCGCTGTGATGGGGGGGTGCTGGGCAGCAGTTCTGACACTCTAAAAAGGTCATATCCTGTTTTATAGGCTGACTCTTTAGCTCTTTAATACACACTTGTGTGCATTACTACTGTCATCCCTGTCGCCTCTTTCCCTAGGAAGAGGATCTATGAAAGAGCAAGAGTAGAATCCATTTCAAATTTTAATTAGCTGCCTTTGTGTCTCACACAGACACACATTCAGTGCGACGTTATCCCCTCAAAGCTTTAATTACCAACCGCTTCTTGGTTTCAAAACATCAAAAGGATGTGGTGAGAGTGACTGAGTGAATGAGTGGAAAGGAGTGTCTGTGGAAGTGTGTGTATGTGTGCTAGAGAGAGAAAAAGAGAGAGAGAGAGAGAGAGAGAGAGAGAGAGAGAGAGAGAGAAAGAAAGAATCAGTGTGAATGTGGACTAATACACACTGGTGCGAGACCACGCCCTCTGAATGTCAAATGATTGTGATAGTTTTGACATCACCCCTACATGGTGGAGACGCAGGGGGCCTTACAAATCACAGCAAATCTTTTGGCTGTTTGATGTCCTTTCTCCTGGAACCTCTCGTGGATAATTGCCCCGCATGAAGTCAGAGTGGGACGGAATAGAGAGGAATGAACATACATTAGTGGATTAGTGGCTAAGCTGGCTGTAGTGCTGCACATTTAAACCAGATGAACACACATTTGGCTCAACTGAGCCTAGCATACCAACACATCCATCTGTCTTCCTTTATTCTTGTTAAACGGGGCTGTCTCGAAGAAAAGGGTCTATAATGGCACCAAAGGGATGCATTTAGATATTTTTTTCGCCCCTCAAATCGGAGCGACTTACATAGCTTAGCGCTTTATTAGCTACCTAGCGGCCTATTTCCGCATCAGAGATTTGAGGTATAAGCCCGCATCAAATGCGCAGAATCAAACCTACACCTGGGATTAGCGACAGCAAGCTCTTTCTCAGATAGTCTTAGAGGCTCTGCTGAACTAAGATAAAGACTCATGGATTAGGCCTAGTAAGTTCACCCAGAACAGTTTGATTAATACTGTGGAGTTATGCTGTTTTTTTAAAAGACCAAAGTATGGGTTTTCCACCTTTGCTTTATTAGGTGATGAAAAAGGCCACCTTATGAAAGAAAATAATGTCTGTGTGGATAAAAAAGGAAACACTTTAAAAAAATTATATCTTGGCGTATTATCCAAAACATCTAGAAATCCTATATTTCTCAATGTGAGATGAATATAACAAGATTTTCAGAAATAACTGAAAATGAGTGGAGAGTAGTCGCTACACCAGTGTAGTGTGGTGGAAGAACCCAGATGTGGAGTAGTGCGAGAGAGTTGGTAGACAATGCAACTTTGATATAAGAACGCTCTCAGAAAGGGTAGAGAATCTGTGTTCTCACACACACACAAAGGTATGGCTGGGCTGGAGTACTCACGGTTAGAAGGTCTGGAAGACTGAGGAGTTGGAGGTGTAGACTCAATGATTGAGCGGTGACTACCTTTATAAACCAATGGAATAAACCAATGGAGTTGAGTCTACAGTGGAGGAAATAATTATTTGACTCCCTGCTGAATTTGTAAGTTTGCTGACTTACAAAAAAATGAACAGTCTCTAATTTATGAGGTAGTTTCAGAGAGACAGAATGAATATCAACAAAAAATCAAGGAAAAAAACATGCTTCATAAAAGCTATATATTGATTTTTTTTTATATCCAAGTAAAACAGGACTTAGTGCTGGGTGGAGGAACCCTTGTTGGAAAGCACAGCAGTGAAGTTTCTTGTAGTCGGTCTCCAGGTTTGTACACATCTCAGGAGGGATTTTGGCCCACTCCTCTTTACAGAAACTCCTTACAGAAAACCTAAATGCTTTAGGTTTCTTGGCTGCTGCTTGGCAACTCGAGGCTTCAGCTCCTCCACAGAGTTTCTATAAGACTGAGGTCTGGAGACTGGCGAGGCCACTCCAAGACCTTGATGTGCTTCTTCTTTAGCCACTCCTTTGCTACCCTGGCAGTATGTTTTGGGTCATTGTCCTGCTGGAAGACCATCTTCAGTGTTCTGGCTGAGGGAAGGAGGTTCTCGTCCAAGATTTTATGGTATATAACCCTATCAATTGGCCTTTCAGTGCGGTGAAGTCATCCTTTACTCTTAGAAGAAAAACATCCCCAAGCATAATGTTTCCACCTCCATGCTTGACTGTGGAGATGGTGTTCTTCTGGTCATACTCAGCATTTCTCTTCCTCCTAACATTGCAGGTCGAGTTGATGCCCAGGAGCTCGATTTTGGTCTGATCTGACCACAGCACTTTCTCCCAAGCCTTCTCTGAATCATTTAGAAGTTCACTGGCAAACTTAAAATTGGCTGTACATGTGCCTTCTTGAGCAGGGGGACCTTGGGGGCACTTCAAGATTCCAATCCATTATGATGGACTGTGGTCCAAACAGCCTTCAGATCATTAACAAGTTCCTCCCGTGTAGTTCTGGACACACATGGGGACACAGTCAGTCTGGGGGAGCCAGAAGTTTGGCTGGGTTGTAGGGGAACAAATACTTATTTCACTCAATGACATGAAAATCAAGTTTTAACTTATGTTTTTATTTTAGGTTGATATTCTATCTCTCTCCATAAAAATGAAACTACCTCATAAATTAGAGACAGTTCATTCTTTATAAGCAAACTTACAAATTCAGCAGGGGATCAAATAATTATTTCTCCCACTGTAGAAAAAGGTTAATAATTAAAAATCACAATAAAAACAAAAACAATAATTGCAACAATAATTAGCCACTTATCCATAACAATGGTTTCTAGGAGAAGGTGATTGGTGCTGGAGCCATTCCAGTGGCCAAACAGTAGAGAAACGTCCTGTACAGGTCACCAGTCCATCACATTAAAAACATCTGATTTATTAATGTATTTACTGCCTGGCTTAACAAGACGCGTATTGCAGTCTAGATTATAGCATCATGCTTTTCTAGTTCAAGGATGCTTATATTATAGAAGATGATATAAACATAGCACTACGTTCAGTGAAATGCAGCATGTTCTTAAGATTACATTAGCAGATGGTCTACCAGTGTTTAGTCTACATGCTCACCAACTCTGAGTCTTCATGGATACTGTGAATTCTTAGTAAGATCAGGCTGAAATAAATAGGCCTTCTTAAGAAAACCCTGCACCCTTTTTCTCCACAAGATGGTAAAATACGGTAACAGTTGATTTCCACACGCCTAATCAGAGATAGCAGTAACATAGTTGAAAGGTGCACAATCTAAATTTACTCTTTCAATTATAGCCACAGTTTCAAAGTGACTGCTGGAATGAATTTCAAAAGAGCTGGTCAAAGAAGGTTTGAATACTTTTTAGTGGCAAGTTGCTCACCGCAACTGATCTGTCCTGTGCATGATAATGAATGAGATCACACTGATCATCATTTGTAATCAATTAGATAGAAAAAAAAAAACCTCTGTGGCTGTTTTACTCTAAAGGACCTTTTGCAATTTTAAATACAAATTCATCTTTGACCTTATACATCGTTTGATTTTAAGTCAGCCTGCTTATTAACAAATACCAGGGATAAATTAATGTCCCATGGGTCTACTTAGCTATGATACTTTCTGTTATACAGTCTTGATGTTTTTCATGTTTTATTACCTAATACAAATAAAGAGTTACTATCCACAACGTCTTGTTGTTCCATTTATTTTTTTCTTGAGAACTGGTCTTAAAAGTTCTTTCTCCCATTTCACTTACTTTTTAAATTAAATTGTGTAGGAAGTGAGCCTTTGACCCAAGCAGTGAGGGTATTGGGTAATTAGTGCTTGGTGCCGCCTGACTTGGCTCCACAGCTGTGGCTGGAGACAGTGTGTTCATTAAGACATTTCTCACTGACCTGGGGCCAGCACATAACCTTCAGCACCGTTAATCCTCAAATCAGGCAGACTCTCTAGATCAGGGGCTGTTCACTAGCCTCACAAAGGGACCAGCTCCCACCTGCAGGACATAGATCCTTAGTCCCCCCATCAATGCTTTCAATCAGGAATCAGACCGGGAGGCTCTTTTCGAAGGTTACATGGAACAAAGTTTCCACTGAGCTGAAAGAAAGGAATTAAAGGAGCTAAAAAAGGAGAGCGATCGAAAAGGGGCTGAAGTTAAGACTTCACGGGTCTTTAACACTGACGCTCCTTCTGGACTCTCGGATACAGGGCTACCTTGCAGCTGGGCATAGATTGTGCACGTTCATCAAAAATCAATGAGCTGGCGTGATTAAGACAGACTGAAATTAGACTCTGAGATGTATTTTTCCTCGCTGTATTGGTTTGTTTGTAATTACAGTTAGCCTCCAGTGGATTGTTAAGGTATGGTATTAACAGCATTCCTCAATTCCACCGAAGTATCGGCATAGGAGATTGTTGTCTTATAAAAAAAACAGCACCATTGATTGGTCACGGAGGTCCCTGGTGGCCCAAAAAAAGTGACCATTCCTAGTTGTAATGTAGTTTATGCACCTTTGAGCTGTTCCATAAAGGAGGGTTTAATTGACATGCACCACTATGATTACAATCGATACACACTGTGGGCAAGGGAGAATCAAGAAACCTTTGTGTTGTAAAGATTTTCTCACTGGCTCCCTCAGTGTATAGATGACTTTAGAAGGGCTTAGCTTGTATCCACATCACAGTTTGTGGAGGGGGGGAGGGGGGCTGAGCTGCATACATTTATGAGGGGAAAAAATGGGCAGTTAGGGGTTTGAAAGAGTTGGGACTCATGCCAAGGCTTTGAGCTTCATTCCAAATTTGACTTGGCTGGAGTTGGGGTCAGCACCCAGGATGTGCTTGGATACCCTCTCCTAAACCTAGATCCCGCAAGCCCCCTCCTCTTTCCACCACAAGCCTAACACCCCCCTCCCACAAACCCCACAATGATTTGTTTCAATTAATCTTTTATCACATAAGCCGGTCAGCTGTCCTCCCCTGCCAAACATGGAATTGTGCATCATGCTGAGA
Organism: Brachyalestes nurse; assembly: GCA_037974405.1. NCBI lineage: Eukaryota > Metazoa > Chordata > Actinopteri > Characiformes > Alestidae > Brachyalestes > Brachyalestes nurse. The sequence goes on from JBBPCY010000013.1 coordinate 10,384,193, forward strand.
AAAATCAGAATAGGGGAAAACTGTGGGTTTCTAACACATTGTTCTTCCCTGTTTTGGAACCTGGGCTGATCTGACAGCATTTGCCAAGCCACAGCTTTGGAGAAAAAGCATGTGACGCCTGCTATCTGCACCTCTTATAGAGGAATTAGCCACAGTTATAGAGAGGATGTTCGAGAGCAGCTCTGTTGTGCTGTGGATGGAGGGATGTGGATCTCTAAGGCTTTCAGATGTCCTCCTCCTCAATGTCAGGGTGAGGGAACAACAGACTGGATTAACAAAATCATTTTTTTTACATGGCGTGCACATATATTTTTTAAGAATGACAAAATGGACAATATATAATAGATTACTGTGTCTGGTAGGGTTAGATACACACTGAAAGTCAAGCATATAAATGCGCCGAAGCATAGACTGATCTTTACCACGAATAGCTCCCTAGAATGTTGTGCCATTTTGCATTCAGTCCTATGGATCATGCTGTAATGATAATAATAACACTGTGGCTGGTCCCTGAACTACTAAGTTTCTTTCCAAAGGGCAAAGCAGTGCATTTCTTTGCAGCTAACACTGACCTACCACCATAAGCAGTGTTTTTAGTGGGGTTTTTTTCCCTGTAGGGGACTTGCATTAACCTCTAAATAACAGTACCACAACAATAACCAAGAGCTCTCACAAGCGTTCTTCTCATAGCCAGCGTTCAGATAACCCCACTGTCTTCTACTCTACCAACTTACTGCGGGATATACCTTTCAATTCCAGCCACTGTCTAGATGAGGTTCATGGAGAGTGAAGGTTGTGAAGCAGGGTTAGGCAGCATGGACAGGGGGTTTAGGCTTCTGTTCCTTCAGAGTGGTCCCCCCTAGTTAGCCTCTTCCCTTGTCAGACAGTGGCATGATGAAACATGACAGGACAGTCTTTTTCAGCCATGTTCAGGCGAAAAATCCAGTGTAGTGGAAAAGTGGAATATTCGATTAGGTAACTTTTTTCGAGGGACTTTTTTTAGGTCATTCATTATGCTTGAATGAGCAAGAAATGATGAAAATCCTGATGCAAGCGGTCACTTCATGAACAAAGAAAACAGCTTTATGTTTTTTTTTTTTCATGTCACAGATTGCTTCAACAGCAATTAATTGCAAAAATGAATTGCAATTATTTGTTATACAATTATATTTTCCTTTATAATACAGTGTGGGACATTAAAACAGTCACTGGACCCTTTATTGGGTACACCTACCTTGTATCTATGCTGTCAGTACAGACTTCTTTCTCTACTTTGTTTGTTAGACCCCATTTATCTCAAAGGACCCCCACTGAGCCGGTATTATTTGGGTGGTGGACCATTCTCAGCACAGCAGTGACACTGACATGGCAGTGTTATGTTAGTGGGTGTGAGTGATGCACAGAGTGGTTGCCCAACAAGGCAGATAAATGGACAGTGAGTGTACATAGTGCACTACAGAAACACTGCTTTGTGCGATCCACTTGTACCACTGTAACACACACTAACACACCCCTATCATGTTAGGGTCACTGCAATACTGAGAATCCACCACTCAAATAATTCCTACTCACTGGTGGTCCTGTGGGCCTCTTGACTATTGATGAACAGACTAAAAGGGGGCTAACAAACTGCAGAACACTGCAGAACTGCAGAGCTACATGATAAGTGTCCCTGATGAAACAGGCAGTAAGTGTACACACAAGGCAGGGGTTCCTAATAAAGTGGTTCATCAGTTTATATGCACAAGATTATGACACAGCTACATTTTTCAAACTACAGAACAGAGGATACTAAATGTTTCTTTGCTTTAACTTTGGTCTTTAACAGTCACACAACGGATAGATGACCAACAACTAAAAAAAGAAAACTTCAACCAAAAGTGGCTCTGCTATGAACAAAAGAAACCCGTTTGGAACCTGTAGTTCTAAGAGTGTGTGCTCTGTGTGCACTTCGCTGTCAGTTTGATTAATAAGCGAATCTGCATAGCTGGGCTCTAACGGTTGATGAAAGTAGAAATTAGAAGGAGAGAAGGTGATGAGGAGAGATTGAGGGATAGATCAGATGAGGAGTAATAGAACGGGCCTGTAGTGAAGTGTGGGAGGACAGAGGTTAGAAGATGCAGAGTAGCGGGTGAGGGATTGGAAATGATCAGAGATGCACTGGGCAGCTCACTGAACAGGTCTAGTCTCGAAGGGAAAAAAAAGTAATCTGGAATCTTGATGGGAAGGCGAGATATATGGTCAGCAGATAGCATGCGAAAAAAAGAAAACGACAGAGAGAGAGAGAGAGAGAGAGAGAGAGAGATAGCAAGGGGAAGTGTCACTCCCCTCACTTGTTTACCCGGATACCTTCCTGCAATCCCATATCTATTCTGCCCTTATTCTCTCACTCTGCTCTGCAGTCAATTCATGGGTGGGAGAAGCAACTTCTGAGGAATCGATCATGCATTCTTTTCAGGTCAAGTTTGGAATCAATTCTGTTGTTTGACAGAAAAGGGGTTGACTCTGACTTTCTCTCCTCGAGGAGAGTCTCTCTTCCTCTGTGCAAACTCTCTGCCTTTATGTGTTCCAGGTTTTTCGCATTGTTTGTTTAGGATCAAATGAAGCCATTGGCATGCACAAGGAGGAACCCAAAGCAGGTTTATATGTGAGAGCACTAGGAAGGTACACAGCGTCTGCAGCTGAAAACCTCAATCACAAGTGCTTGTGATTAGGCAAGACGGCTATCGATCTGTTTAGACACTCTCCCATTCGCCCGCTGCTCGTCGTGATGCAGCGATTCCTCACAAAGTGAGGCGCTGCGATTGATTGCGGTGCCAGAGATAACTTTTTGGAATGTGTATAAGATAATGTTGCTTTTGTGTATTTTAGGGAGATAAAAAGGCGCATGTGGCTTTCTCCATTTGGCTGATCTCTCCTTGTTCAGGAGGAGATGTGCTTTAAAATAGCCTCTTGATGAAGCAGTTCGGGGGAAAATGGCATTTATTTATGTGAGTGCTGGAACTGCACCGAAAGAAAGGTTGGCGACAGTCAAAAAGTAAGTAATACGCGTTGGCACAGCTCCTCTCTGTGAATGTTTGGCCACATTGACATGGGTCAAATAAGCAATGATAAAAAGCAGGCTATGACCATGCCAGCGGTCTTCCAATTATGGCACAGGCCTTGTAATGCTCACATGCATGATGGAACACACTGCAATTCCAGTCTGCTAACGATGCTGTCTAGACAGCTGTCATATGTGCCATATAAATAGCTCAATATGTTTTCTCTGTTTTGTATGATGGTAAACCTGTACTATCATTCCTTCAGGAGATTATTTTTTTTTAATGGAAAATCTGGATCAACACAATAATAGGCCGATTATTTTAATGGGAGCAGACAGTCCTTCATTGTTCTCATTGGCTGAGACTTTCCCTGGCATTTTTTTCTCAAATCCAGTCATTGCCTATCGTAGAGTTGTGTATAAACGGGTGTAGTGTAAGGGGGATTTCAGAGCCCATTAGGCAAAGATGGACACAAAACCGAGGTGACAGCTTTGCCCCGATTCCCCACATTAGGAGTGTGTTCACAAGGCTTCGCTTGAACCCTGTTCTACAGTTCTCCACAAAAATGAGACAGAGCTGTCTCTCCACGTCCTTCTCTGCCTTCCGCCTCTGCCTTTCACTTTCTCTGACGAGTCCCTAAGCAGCGTCAGCATATAAAAAGTCTATGTTTATTACTTTAATGGGCGTTCTGAAAATTCAGAGAAACAGATCAGATAGGATCAATTTGCCACCGTGCTGCAGTTTGCCAGTGAGACTTCCAGTATTGTAAGGACTTCACTTAAGTAATTGAAAAAGCCACATGCGTGACTTTCAAATACTTTTTTGAGACAACAGACAGATTGTGTTACTTTTTTGTCCTGATAATCACGCCAAATGCTATGGCAGTTCTCATAGCTCTCCGAACCCAAACCTATCCTTTTCCTAATAACCAGATGTTTGTACCTATTACTAATGTTTACTATCTAAAATCTCTGAGCCTTTCCCAGAACTCATAGGCCCTGTTTGTGTTTATTATGCATCCTCTCCCCAGAGCATTTTTTCCAAGAGACTCAGTGATTAATTCTGCAAAGACTCCATTGTCTCAAGAGGGAAACTCACCCAGTTTTCATTACCTTTTGCCTTCTGGATCACTATTAATCTGTACTTTCACCATTTGGTAAACAAAAGGGAAAAACAATGCAATTGAGGCTTGAAATAAAAATAAGTAAAGATTCATCCTCCCTTTCTCTGTTCATTAGTTGTGAATCGTGTGCACTGAAAATGCTGGCTTCATAACTAGAGCACATTAAGACACAGTGGAGATGTGAAAATGTGTCTGGGATTGCAGTAAGTAAGCATTTTTACAAAAGATACTACTGAAGTTCTTCAGTAGTAATGTAAGCATTTTTATTTCAAGTTATGAACAGACTGTAACTGTAAACGTCAAAGTGCACCTACACAATTCTTATTTTCAGATGAAGGCACACATTTGCATGTTCATCAGCTCTGAGAGTTATGGTCATAAGCTGATATGTTTTGGTTGTTGTTCTGTCTCTTTTAGATCTTGTAGAATCTGGAGAAATAAAGAGATGCATTTCAGAATATTCTTATTCACACTCTCCTTTCTGGCTCTTCTTCTATGAGCCATTAGAGCCAGTTTGTTTGAACTTTGATAATAATGATGATGGCCATGGTGATTCTTTTCAGATTATTAGTATTAAGGGCAGCTGGTAGCCTAGTGGTTAGGGTGTTCGCCCTGTGATCAGGAAGTTGTGGGCTCGATTCCCAAGACTACTCTTGAGTAAGGTACCCTCCCCACACATTGCTGTGGTGTGTTCACGTACATCAGCTGCTTTTATCCAAAGCAACTTCCATTTCCTATTGGGGTTAAGGGTCTTGCTCAGGGACCCACTGGTGGTATGCTGAAGATAGGATTCAAACCCATGACCCCTTGGTCCAGAGGCAAGTATCTTATCTTACCCACTGAGCTACCACCACCACATATGACAGAATGGTCACTTTCACTATTAGTATGACTATTATTAGAGCTGGATCAATAGAAAAATGTTGCTGTGGATTTTTATTGTTTTATGTGTTGGTTAAATACAAAAGTGCTCCCTAATGTTTCATGTTCACAATATTTTTGATAGATTTGGGCCCGCATGTCATCTGTTGTTTAATTGCTCCATAACAAAAGAAATCACTTGTCAGACAGATGTGAATTAAAGGGCAGCAAACAGGAACCGTACTGGATAAGCGGATTAATTGGAATAAATACCCGATAGGTTAAACAATTATAGAAATAATCCTTAATTACAGCCATACTGCTGTGCCTTGATTTGTTGATATGTACATGCTCTTTAGCCATCTAATGTCATGCCACAGCGGGGTCCTGATGTTTTGCTGCTGAGTTTTGCTATTCACTTTTCTGCAACAGTGAAAAGTCATAGGATGCTCTAAAGTCAGACTGATCAATATTTCTAACGGTTATGAATTGTAATTAGATTTGATTCACTTAATGTGACAATGACCATTGTTAAAAGCACTATATAAATAAAATTGAATTGAATTGAATTGAATTGAATTAATCAATGATTCTGATTCTGATCCCTTGTTTTATTGCTAACCTGTTTGCTGAGGTTTAAAACTTCCTTTATACTTACTCACCATGTTCTGTTATCTAACATGTTGTATATCCATTGATTAGTAATTTGCTTATCTAACAGATATTTTAATCTCTTTAATTAGTGTGATTACATTTTGTATTATTGTTATTGTTATTATTATTATTGCTATTATTGTTATTATTATTATTATTGTTGTTGTTACATTATATAATATTACAATTATTTGGCAGACGCTTTTATCCAAACATGAGGAAACATGAGGACACATTCAAGTTTTAGAACAGTGTGAGAACCAGAATGATATTCTTCTGCTCCTACACTTTTTGAAATATTGGAATGGTTCCAATGTCAAAATGTCTATTGATGCTCTTTATATTTAAAATGATCATTAAAAAAAATCATTTTTTGTGGTCAAGTCCCGTCTGTTATATATGGAAAGAGAGAGAGGACAGTCAAGTCACCTTTAAAATGTGTGTTGGAGAGAGAGTCCTCATTGGTTTGGAGGTTGGAAAATGACAAAAAAGTGGAGGAACACAAATGTAGAGGGAAAAAACAAGAAAAAATAGCAGACTCATAAACAGACTTCAAGACACTAAGCTAAGGTCAGTTATAAGAGAAAGTCACACATCTCACTGTTTGTTGTGGTTTAATTAGAATTTGTGCGTTTGCAGCCATCCTTAACCATAAATGGCTTGGTAAAGCGCCAGCCTCTGAATCAGAAGACTGTGGTTCAAATTCATGGTGCATTCTACAAACTTTTTTTGTCCATAAAACCAACGTTTGGGTGTCTCCAAACAGTGGTTTTATAGCAACCATGCAATCACACTTCACATTTAGTTACATTAAGCTTCTGGTTTAAACTGATCTTTGTACACTTCATTTCATATCACTGATATCTGGGGTCTACTAGAGGAGGATGGGTTTATCTTTCGAGACAGGTTCCCATGCCACTTTCCCACTGCACGGTATCTTCACTCTACTTGCCTCTTTGGGTTTTTCATCAGGCAAATCTAGTACCTAGAGGTATTTTTTGTACCTGCACCATTATGATTTAAAGCATGAAAACACTGCTGACTACTAAGGAGAAAAAAATAATCATCACGTGCAACACAAGACATCCTGCACAAACCTGCCATTTTTAAAAATGCCTATAACCACCTCAAATTTTCTATCCACTGATCAATTCTTGATTTACTAAAATCATTCCTAATACTATTCCTACCATGTTCTACAGTGCTAATGTGTTTATCAAGTCTAAGATGATGCCACAGGGTTTCTTGAGAACTTACCAGCTGCATCAACTAGCTAAGGTTTAAACTTAATGAGGCACCAGGTATCAAATAGCAAATAGACTCAAGACTCCAGGACCACGCAATGGAAAAGTGACTTTAGACTTTCTTTTCAGTGAGATTTTCTTCCTGCTCATTAGGGAGTCTGGGCCTGCTTTTCTATAAAGTCTCTTAGTTTGAGAATGTATAGAAAGGCCTGTATGTATCAGATTGAATAGAATCAACAGTGTTATACTATACACATGTACTGAAAGAGCACTCATTTATCCTTTATTCTTACACTCTCTCCCTCTCTCTTTCTCTCCTTCTTTCTGTCCCTCTCCCTCTTTCTCTCCCTCTCCCTCTCTCTTTCCCTCCCTCTCCCTCTCTCTCTCCCTCTCTCTCTCTCTCTCCCTCTCTATCCCTCTCTCTCCCTCTCCCTCTCTCTCTATCTCTCTCTCTCTCTCTCTCTCTCTCTCTCTCTCTTTCTCTCCCTCTCTCTCCCC
>JBBPCY010000013.1:10435545-10450087 GCA_037974405.1 Brachyalestes nurse
CCTTCACTGGAAGTAAGGGGTCTAGCCCAAACCCTGAAAAACAGGTGTGTCCCAATACTTTTGTCCATATAGTTTATACAACGCCCTACATATAATCTGTACTACAAAAATATAATCCATTTTCTACTACAATACTACCGACAAGCAGAACCATTCCAGTAAATATTGACTATAGAAAAATTCTTAGGTTGCACTTTCAATCTTATTTGGATATAACCAAAAATACATTTCAGACAATCTCTAGACCAGCAAAGGTTGCTGTGAAAAATATCCCTCCCTAGTTTATGTCCGCTTGTCTGAAGGAAACTTTATCAACAAACCATTTAATTTCCTTCTCATTCCATTTTCTATTGGAGGAAGTGAAGAAAGTACAAGGTGCTGACTGTAGCCCCTCCAGCAGAGGGCAATGTTAATTAAAATAGGCAATAGACCATAGCTGGCTTATCCTGTAAACTGAGGAAACAGGATGGACTCAGGTTGAGTCAGTCAATAGAGAGAAGAAAAGAGTAACAGAGAAAGGAAAAGAGGGATTTTTACAGCAAGCTTTCTTCAAAAGCATCACCTATTCATGAGATCTAGAGTCTTTTTGGTCATTAGTAGAGTCTTTTTGGTCATTAGAAATAAGGATTAAGGAACACACACTGTGTGTGTGTGTGTGTGTGTGTGTGTGTGTGTGTATATATATATATATATATAAGCTAAACTTCAAGTGTGCCAGTTGAACTGTGACTGCGTGACTTGATTCTGCACACTTCCCTGGGTTCAGAGAAACTATTGATAACTATTGATAACATCTTTAATCTCTCTTGTCTATAGGTCAGAAGCCCATGTAATTCAGGGAGAATGGAATTGGTATTCAAGTTAAGCATGTTGAACCCATTTAAAAAAAAATGTGGAATAATATTGTGATGCCAAAATGACAGATTTATAAAATGTGGAAACTGGGACTAGATAATAAAGTAGAACACGGGAATGCATTTTTAATCCCGCTGTATAGGGTAGTTTGGTTACCATGTAGAAAACAGTATCAGTGATCATGCTTACAGCCTATGATTTTAAACCTGGAATTGCTTGCAAGATTGCGAGAGAAAAAGTGAGGTGAAAAGTAGCTATGACAAAAGCATGGAAATATATGTGAAAAGAAAATAAGTGCTGTGTTGTACTGGCTTGTGTTTGCACTGCAAACTGCATTTAAGGGAGGGAAGATAGAGATTGAGAAAGATGAGGAAAGATGATGGGAAAAGGAACGGCATGAAACAAAAATTGTGTCTCTCTATATCTTCTACAAGAACAGAGAGAGAGAGAGAGAGAGAGAGAGAGATAGAGGGAGGTAAAAAGTGGAGGACTAAGACAGTGAGTGAAATACTCAGGCTAGAAACAGCAAAGGAGAGATAAAAGGAAAATAAGCCCAAAAGAAAGGTGGCAAAAATAAGCGTAAGAATGCAGGCAAGTGCATGAGAGTGTGTAAGGGAAAGAAAAGATGAGATGAGACAGGATGTGTGTGCGCATGTGTGTTTTTCCAGACCACATGACTGTCCGTTAGCAGCTGGGCCTCAGGAGATTAAACAGAGTGCTGAGACTGCAGCCAGCAATGATTAGCGGGCTGCAGCCAGGCCTACTAATCAATCTCAGCACCACGCAATTTCCTCCCCCCGATTGCAGCTTTGATCAGAGGGCAGAAGGAGCTCGGGCAGCTGAAGGCGTAATGGAGTTTCTCACTAACCCTGTCGGAGAGACCGTCTGGGAAAGAACAGCCAAACAGAGACTGCAGAGTGTAGGAGAGAAGAGAGGAGAGAAAGTGTGTGTGTGTGTGTGTGTGTTCGTGCATCATTTCGTCTGAAGAGAGATAAAAGAGAACAGTAGAGAACATTCTCTGCAAAAAGGGTTCTACACAGTACCAAAAGAGGGTTCTACAATTTGTAACTATTTATAATGCAGACACACACACACTTATTCCAGATCTAACAAAGATCAGCCAAGACACAGTCTCCAAATTTTACTTTGGTAAAGCACTGGAGCTCTGAGGCTGAACACTAAACAATCATAAATCTGTTCCCAAAGTCAAATTAAAAAATAAATACAATGGAAGTGCTTTGTGGTAGTGTTTAGCTGCAAAGCTCCAGTGTTAAAGAAGCAAAGTAAGGACACCAAACATCTTGGTTGATTGAGTACTAGAGTAGCTTTTAAATCGTGTAACACTAAGTAGTTCAAAAACAAATCCTCAAAGAAAAATGCATTTACACAAGAAACACAATATGAAAATTACTGTATTACTGTTTGCATCACTCTCTTCTGTTTGAACCTCTTTGCAGTTTCTTGAACCTCTCTGTTTGGATTTATGTTTGGACTTTGACTTTGCTTTAGTGTTTTGCTTCTATATTTCAGTTTTGTTTATAAAAGCATCTGACTCGCACATACATCCTGCCTACAGCACCTCATCATTACAGAAGACCCAACCACGCAAAATGGATGCAGCGATCCTGTGAACAAGCATGTTTTTGGCAGAGAGACAACAATGGCTCGATACAGAAGAGAAAGCTGATGCGAATGAGCTCCGTGAATTGGTGCAGTGCTTTAGGCTGTTCCTCACCCTTGATGGGGGTGAGGACGCAGCTCAGCTAATGGACATTTGAAAGTCTACGGAATAGTCTTTTCTCCTGAAGGAACGTTTAGAGGGGAGCTACGGAGCTTTGCTTGGGCCGGTACGCAGCTAAGCAGCATGACCAAAGCAGTGATGCTGGTAACACTGATGGCGCAGGGGCTAAGGGGCTCCACCCTTGCTCTGGACAGTCCAGACCATTTAGCTGGCAACATAGAGAAGCGACAAAGCTTTGTGGAAATGTTGCTGCTACAGTGTCCTCTCTCAGGCCTTCTGCTTCAGTTATGGCAAGCCAACCCACTAAGTGCTCCTCCCAGCAAGTACCTGGATCTAAGAGAGCACCCCAGAGTCACAACTGTTGACACTGCCATGCAGTGCATCAGAGAGCACCTAAAAACCACAAATTTCAACAGTAGAGCAAGTACAACAGTCCAACAGTCTTCAGACTTGTCAACTGTTCTTGGTCAGTTACAGTGATACTCTTTTTAAATAAGTAAATGCAATGATCGGTTCATTAGCAGTGTAATAATAATAAGCCAGTACACAGTTAGCGAATAAATCAGCTATGAAATAATGACAAACGGAACCATCAGTTAACAGTGATCTCAATTACGTATTACTAAGTACTTCATTGGTTACTGAGTAATAACTTTAATACACAGTAAACTAATGTATCAATAATAATAATTAATAATGTTCTCATTAGAATTATAATCATTATTTCGTGACCCTTATCGTAAAGTGTTTTCAAAGTCACAATTCTTTTTGCTATGCAGTTTGTCAGCCCACATCTGTCCCGTCCATAAAGTCCAGTGCAAGATCACTAACAACAAATATCTAATCGGCAGTTGGTCCTACAATGGTCTAGGTGCTGTTATGGTGGCCATAGTTGTTGTTGTTGATAAAATGGCCAATAAGTGAAGGCTCAAGATGGTTTCAGCTATTAAACTAGCAGCTCAGTGTGTGTGTGTGTCTTCTAGCACAGCCCCGATTTAATAACACCAGCTAATATGAGTGATGTTTAGCCACAGCATGTGACAGTAGCCCAATAACGTGTCAGCAATTTATCCCTATCAGAGCTAGACATATTGATCACAACCAATGTTCTCACTGTTAGAGCCTCATAATGGACCATAATGAGGCAGTCTAAGACCAGCTTCTCTGTTAGGGTTAGAGTGGGAGATGATGGTGCTACAGCAGAACAAACATTTTCAAAGCAGATCTCTCACATAATGCCTCTGTAGATCTCTATAAAATGATTATTCATGTTCATTCCAGACAGACCTCTCAGCTTTAATTGTTGTTTGACTAATGAGATAGGAAACATGTCCTTTCACTATTAATAGATAACTCAATAGAGTCGTTGACATTTTTATATTTAAAACTGTTATTGAATTACCTGGGGGCAAAAGGAAGGCAAAAAAGCGATCGCGAGAGAGAGCGTTTCCTCCCTCCCATGTTTAATGTAATTATGTGATTAATGCAAGCAGCATGGCGTCCCAGTGGCGGAGAGATGCAGATTCCCTCAGCATACACTATGAGATTATACTGACTCATTCTTCCTCTCGCGAACTACATTACCCAGAATGATCCATTTATCGATGCCGTTGCTGTCCGCAGTGTCTTCACAACAAGTGTTATTAAAGGATATGAACAAACTGAAATAATGTTGTGTTGGGGATGGAGGAGAAAAGAGATAGAGAGAGAGAGAAAGACGCATGGGTTGTTTAGTCCTATTATCACAACACAGAATGATGTGCCATCCTTTGAGTCAAAAGGTCAGCTCATACTTTGCAGACAACAAGAATAAGCATTATTGAACATACCCGAAGCAGAAAAACTGTCCTCTTTTACATAAACACTGACAAATAGCCAATTAAATTATTGCTTGTTCTCATGCTGTGTTTAAACAAGGTTATACATGTGGTGCTATGCTAATCGACTTGAATAAAATCCTTTACATCAATTCAGCCACTGTCATGTCCATGGTCAGCGGCCACTAGAGGCCGCTCTTTCTGTTTAGTTATGGAGATTTTTATTTTGACATATGTACTCTGGGCGGGTGAGTGGTCACAGTTAAGTGATTGTGTGTGTTAATTTGTTCTTGGTTTAGATCTGATGGGTCCACTATCACTCTAACCTTTAAGTTAGTAAGACTTTCTGTTTGGTGATCCAGTGTGGTCTTTAGTTGGGTATTGGCCCTCGTGCCTTTGTGTTTTACCCTTTTATAAATAAAGATAGTCTACTCAAAAATGGAAACCTGCATCTGCGCCTCCTTCCCTTGGCAACGTGATGTGACAGTCACAATATTAAAACAAGTGACTAACAAGTGAATAACATTAATCACTATGCCAAAATAAATGGTATTATATTTTAGGCAGTTCTTGAAGCCGATTGAGTTGGAAGGAGGAAAAATGGACTAACCTTATGATCTTAATGACTTTGACATGGGTTGATGAGCATGAGGATTGTGGACTAGGTTGTCTCTTCCAAACCCACAGAAGAACTACTGAGGCACAAATTGTTGAAAATGTTAATGTTAGTTAGTTAGTTATGTCAGAAAGGTGTCAGAACACACAGTGAATCAGTTTTCTGCATATTTGCCTGCAGATTGGTAGGAGCGGTCGTCCTGATCCCTGTCCACCACCAAAAGTACAGTGAAAGAAGGTGGCCTGGCCTGATGAATTACATTTTCATCATGTGAATGGCCCAGTGCGTGTGCGTGTGTGTTACTTACCCAGAGAAGGGATGGCATCAGGATGCACTATAGCAGTGGTTCCCAAACTTTCTCTGCAGGGCCCCCCTTTTCTAGATAAGAACATTAATGAGCCCCTCCACCAATTCAAACTACACAGGTTATCCCATTTGTGCACCCCTCTGCAATACCTCCGCGCCCTCCCTAGGGGGCCCGCCCCCCAGTTTGGGAACCACTGCACTATAGGAAGAAAACAAGCCGCCAAAGACAGTGTGATTCTTAGGGCAATGTTCTGCGGGGAAACTCTGGGTCCTGGTATTCATGTGGATGTTACTTTGACCATCAACATAAACATTGTTGCAGACTAAGTACACCCAAAGAATAACAAAGTGTTGGTTCCATGTGTTGGTTTTCCAAATTTCCCAGATCTTAATCCCATCGAGCATCTATGGGACGTGCTGTACAAACTAGTCTAATTCATTGAGGCCCCACAGTGAACCTTTCAGGACTTAAAGGATCTGTCTTGGTGTCAGATCAGACATCTTCAGGTGAGCTGTTTTGGTGGCATAGTAGAGACCCACACAATATATTATTCTATTTAGAACTGTACTAAATATTACACTTGAACGTGTATATGTGTAAATGTTCATATACTTATCTACTCTGCAGTACAAGATTAGCTCTGTTTTGTTTCCATCTCATCTACATTGGCCACACTTAAATTAGGCGTCTCACTTTCTGAGTGATCAGTAGAATTTAACCAGAACTTTTTTCCCTTTGAACATTAGGATGCTCTGAGATCACAGTGATGTGTGTATAGGACTCAAATCCATACTGGAGATCTTTTTGTCTACTCTGTTCTGAGATTTTGGAAGTGAAATGACTGTTTGCACTGTAGGGCAGATCATATTTTTTCCTTCAAGTACATATTTGAATTGTCAGGCTGTGGTTGTATTTGTCACATCTCCATTGGTTGCCATAGTACTGCTGTGCACTGACACACACTAGGCATAATGTTGCATTGTTACATATGACCTTGGAAGTCAATGTGTAGCCTTACCAAACAACTCTGACTAGCTAACAGAACAGTCAGGCTACATTTCACAACAGCTTTGCACTTTTTTTCAATATTTGCATATTTTGAACATATCAAAAGAGAACAATGGGAGTTGATTAAAGCAGGGTGGATGTGTCCTTATATGAATAGGACACAATTTTACAACAGTAACAGACATTCACTGATAGACATGCAGTCACTGCAGCTTACTTAGTAAACTGCAGTTTACACAGTCTGTAATGAGCTTCACCTCTTAATGTTAGTGAGGTGCAAACATGACATGGCAAATGAGTTTGAGGTGCTTAACTTGTAAGTTACCACAGCAGAGTTTAGGTACTCTCCTGTGTCCCTAAACAGCTTCACTATATGCAGTGACATTGTAGCCCCCATTCCATGCGAGTAGTAAGCATGAATATTTAAACAAAGAGAGTTTGTGTGTAAAACTCTAGTAGACTATCAGTGTTTTAATGTTAAGTGATGATGGAAAAATCTTGTATTTTCTTTTTTTCTCTGGTTGCGGCTTGCACCAAAGAAACAGACATTTATACAATAAGTTAGGTGTCATGTTTTCAGTTGGGCTTTGACCCCAGCCACCAAACATAACCTTGACATGAGAGTGAAGCAATATGTTTGCATGCTTTATTTCTCATATTTACTAGCTCTGGGTGTGAGTGCAAGGGCTGACAGGGGAGCATCCACAGCAGAGAGCAACAGAAGACTGGTCTATAACAACTGAGCCTGGGGATCCAAGCCAGTTAGGCCCAGTGCCAAGCCTAGTCTGGAGAAGCACTGTGCTGCAACCAGATTAGCAAGATCGAGTTGAGCCCCCACAGCCAAAATCAAGTCTATCAACAAAACTCCAGCAAATGTATTCTGGCATGAATCACAAAAATATGAAAAAAAGGAAACGAGGATCATTACTATCTTTGGGATAATGCGGCTGTTTTGTTTTTGCTGTTGTTTATTTCTCTCACTCTGCAAGGAATTATCATAGACAATCGGTACACTTGCTATTTGAGGCTAGGCACGGTTGCCAGCCTTAGCTTCATCGACTTGATTTTCTTTACATTTTTTTTTAAGTTGGGGTTGGGTTTTTTTTTATTCGTGGCTTGACTTCAAGCAGCCCTGTTTGCAGATGAAGGAATGGGGGGCAGAAGGGAGAGAAAAAGTGATTAGAATGAGATATGATAACAGAGAGCCTTACACAGCATTGAAGAAAGCGGAAAACAGAGAGACTTAAGATCCTGAGCAAAGTGTAAGGAGAAACAGATGGATAAAGAAATGGAACGTGTAACAAAAAGGGCGAGATTGAGAGGAAAAAAGACAAATAGAAAGAGTGATGGAGTGAGAGGGAGCGGAGGAGAGAGGCGCTTTGAGTGCATGTGCTGGCAGATGGTGCTCACAGAAGCGTGATCATTTGGCATTTGTTCGCCAAAGTGCTCATGGGGAAAGAGAGAGAGAAAGAGAGAGAATTGCAGTACAGTACTGGTGTGTGTCTCTCTCTCTCTCTCTGTCTCTCTCTCTCTCTGTCTGTCTCTCTCTATCTCTCTCTCTCTCTCTCCCTGTCTCTGTCTCTCTCTCTCTCTCTCACTGTCTCTGATTTTTCTTTCACACATGGGGGCACCACTAGCTGGTGTGTTACCTTATAATTCACAGCCTCTTTATATGATGTGTGCCCTCCTGGCAGATGCCCCAGTCAGACATCACATGTGCAGTTTGGCATGTCTACAGATAAGCTTAATCTACTGCAAATCATGGCATCATGCAGTCACTGAAAACGAGTCACTAAAAACATGCCTAATCTTCATAATCACCCATTGAATTGCCCCATCAACTACAAAATGTCTTCAGAATCTTCTGTAAAGGATTTTCAAGGGCGTGACCAGATGCACAGTAACAGCCTCATGTGCACTGGAACTACAGGTGGTCCTAGTTTAAAGAAAAAGAAAGAGTTCCCTCCCAAGTATATCACATGGCTAACAATCAGCATAAGTGATAACTGTTGTTACTGCACACCAGACATTAGCATCCAACAACTGAAAACCTTTGTTTTTAATGAAGATGCACACAATACTGCCACCAGTGAAACTGCTAGCACAGTTCAGCTTCTGAGCAGCACTCATTATTTTACTACCACTGCATAATTCTGAGCCAGACTACAAGCCACTGTAGGTCACAAAAGAGGCTGTCAATCTATAGTACTTATCATTTTTTTTTTTTACCTCAGCCAATGTTACTATCCTGATTAATAACTAAGTTTATCTTTTAGCATGGCAGGACTAGACTACACAGAGTGCAAAAAGAAGAGACTGCAAGACTTTTCTAAACACACACACACACACACACACACACACACAAGAACA
Source organism: Brachyalestes nurse (assembly GCA_037974405.1). Lineage (NCBI taxonomy): Eukaryota > Metazoa > Chordata > Actinopteri > Characiformes > Alestidae > Brachyalestes > Brachyalestes nurse. The sequence continues at coordinate 10,444,260 of JBBPCY010000013.1, forward strand.
AACAATATAATGTTATAGGACAGGACAACAGTGGAGCCGACAAAAAGAAGTAACAGTAGTAGTGTGAACGGATACAGTATTATGACAGAAACTGGATTCTAGCAGCAGAGAAATTAAGGGTACAAAAATGTAAAATAATGAGAAAGGAATAACAATTAATGATTGTTGATTGTGCGAAAGCAGCCATCAGTAGCAACAGGATTTAACTGTGAATTTGTGGTGAGTTTGTTAGCTAAAACCAAATGTGATAATTTCACTAAATTACATGTCTCTTCAAAAAATTAGTTCATGGAAATGGAGTGATACCATGATCTTAAACACAAATCCCGAAAGCTATCAAAGGAAATGAATTCAGAATACAAACTGGATTTGGAGGGAAAGAAAATGAAATGAACTGAGATATAAATGGAGTATTTGAGAAAATACATTTGAGTTAAAACTGTAGTGATGCTTCCTTGTAAACTGCTGCCATTTAATCTCAGTGCACTAGTTTAGGTCTCATGAGCCCAAATTGAAATTAGCTTACAATGACCTGAAAAATTACTATAGCTTAACATGAAATTGTATTTAGATTTATTTAATCTTTGTTTCCTCATGTAACCCCAACATACAAGCCCTAGGGGTGGATTATGCTTAATCTTGTACCTTGTCTGTCTTGTATTTCCCTTGTTCTGTCCTTGTGCTTTTGTTATTGTTGTTCTACTTTGTCCATGTCCTAGCCCTGCTTCCTCCTCAGTGTGTTCACTTGGGTGTATTTTGTGTCATTGAACCCATGTGCATTTTGTCAGTTTTCCTCTCGTTTTTTTTTCTTTTTTTATGTTAAACTCAGCTTCCAATGCCTCCATTATAAATGATCCAAAGTAACTCAGAAAAATTAACTTGCATTTACTTATGTTAGATGTTTGAAGGTTTTCAAATTTTGTCTGGAAAGTTACTTATTTTGTTCCAGCAATGACAAAATGTTCTAATCATAACAATTAACAGAAACCTGTGGCCTTGGTCTGTATTGCAGCTAAGCTGTTACATGCATGTGCCGGAGAACAAGTTCAGTATAAGTAATGACTATACCAGGTATTCAGTTCTCCAAGCTGAACTCATGAAGGTTAATGTGACATCTACCATAGTGACTCTGTCATGTTCTGAATGGAAAGACGACTGGTTCTTTTGGTTTTAGCTGCGTTGCTCTCACTGATGGAGTCACACACCTGCTTCAGAGACTTGTGCGTCTCTCAGGCCAGCAGTGTGTGAATGCCTCCGCACTGCGCTGACTATAAGGGAGTTATTGAGAGTGCTCTTTAAAGGGAGGATGAACACGACCACTGCTGGGTCTGAAATATTGCTGAAATACAGAGAGCCGACACTGCATTAGCTAAAGCATTCACCAGGGCTGTAGGGGTGCACTGGCTTGAAATGATAGCTAATAGCGCAAACAGCTGTAATGGTGGGGCACTGGTGCATGGAGGAAATGAAATGAGCGAAGTAAGGTGTGGGTGTGTGTGTATGAGTGAGTGACTGTATGAGTGTTTTAAAGATGGGTTTATTTTTGAAGAACACAATTTAATTCCTCTTAGTACTGAGTGATATATTATCCATCATCTATTCTGGCGTTGATGTCACAGAACATCACTAAATTAGTTTTTTGTGATGGTTCATTCATACATATGGACAAAATTAATATTAAGTGGTTTCTGACAGGTTAACCTGTCCAATAAAATTAAGTATATTATTGGACTTTGAGCACCAGGTTTTATCTTTACAATGTGTGTAACCTGGCAGGATTCCAATTGACCTAGAAATAGCCTTTATTGTGTCAGTGTTGTATCAGTACCGAGTAAGGATGGTTTCATTAACCTTAGTCAAGTAAAGTAGGTCATTTTAACCAAATACACAGTAGACTGAGCAAAGAAAGAGTGTTCCTACGTGGTAGAACACAAAGAAACACAAGACTACACAGGTGCAGGCAGGACTGGACCACACAAAGTGCAAAAGAACATCTACAGCTGATGAAAAGCAGTAACAGTAGTAGTGTAAGGTGGGAATTACAATAAATGATTGTGCAAAACTACCTTCAGTAGCAACAGGATTTTAAAAAATGTACAGTACATAGTAAAAACGTGGTGTTTACAGCTATTTTTGTTTATGGGAATCGATGTGTACATTTTGTGTACATGCATTTGTGTGTTAGGAGAAGGGGACAGTTGAAGGACATTTTTGATGATTCAGTACAAACAGAATTCAAAGCAAACTTAAATATCAACTGATATCACAATACTGTGATGTCTGTGTTTTTAGATTTATGAAGGTATTGAACTTTATCAGTGCTGCCCAGCATTAATATCTGTTCATTCTCATGTCTTTCTCAGTGTTAATCTATGCAGAAAGTGACTGACTTGTGTCTCAGTACACATGCCAGTGCCATGCATATGAAAAGACAGAAGGAGCCTAGACCTGAAGGGCTTTTATCGCCGCAGGTCTCGCTGAAATCCTCTCATCAAGTGGTCATGACTTAAAGCCTCAGAGTCTTCCGCCTAATCAGCTACAAAGGTTTCGGCTTTTCTTTTCATACAGCTTGCGCTCGTTTGTTCTCCCCTCGCTCTCTTCCTCTTGCCCTCAAGCCTCAGCAGTGAGGTCATATTCCGGGAAAGATTGTCTTCTAGGCTACAATTAGTCTTTCTTAACATGTAGAATCAGACAGAATCCCGGCTCCTAAAATGGCAATTGGAGTATAAGAGCTTGTTTTGGTGAAGCTAGTGAAGCTGAATGGCTAATTATTAGCCAGTAGATTCAACTATATAGGTCTGCCCTCCAGCCAAAAAACAAAACAAAAAAAAACAAAACAAAATGTGGCACAAACAAAACAGATTTTAAAGAGAAATCCTAAAGCAGACTGCAACATTTAAACATGTACAACTAAGAAAGACTGTTTTTTTTTTTTTCCTAAATTGTCTTGAATAGCAGCCATCAGTCTTTCTAATTCCATTCCCCAGAACAAGTATGCAAGTCTGAGAGTTTTGGGAACGCTACCAAAAATTCTTATTCTGAGGAGTTAATCCTTGTTAATGGGTTTGTTTAAATTTAATAAAAACGAGAGTATCTTGCAGAAATGAATCAGGGAAATGATTAATGTGCCGCTCAGTATTAATTGAACAGATAAATGAGTGCACAACTACACACCTAATTCCTGCATAAAATATTATACTCCCTTCCCGAGTGCTTGTGTTCACTTGAATTATTTCGGCGGTTTAAATTAGTTCCAAGAGTTTTACATTAGCAGTAATATTAAATGAATATTTGGTTGCGGTAGAACAATTGAACTGGACTTTTGCTATTTATTGAGATTAACCCGAAGCAAATTAGCTGTGTGGGATCTGTATTATTAAACACACAACCCAAGACATCACTGCATTTTTTAAAATGCTTTTGGGCAATATCACTATGAAGTATGTCTAAAAAATCAAAGGCTATATAAAGTAGACTTAGTATCAATCCTACCCTCAGACATTAAAATGGTAAACCAAGGTCAAATCATGACTCATTTCTCATCTCACTGAGTCTTTAAATTGTTCAAACAAACCGTTGCGATGCATAAACATCAAACAAATGAACTACACCGACTCTGTATTATGGATCCTAAATCTCAAGGTATCAGTGCTGTCTCACTATGTTCTAAGGTTATACAATAAAATATGTGAGTTTATTTATTCGAGAGCTGTTTAGAGTGGACAAGTTTATCTATCCATAGATAAACAAACACTTATATCCCAGCTGTTTCTACCCTAGCCTGAAATACTAAATACTGAAACACTGAAACATTTCAAATCTCAGATATAAATGTGAATGGTGTATTTTAAGTTAAAGTCATGTAACTTTTGTAAAGTTATTTTCCCCTACTATGTCACTGATGTCAGAACTCAACTTAATATAACTTTATTGGGCAAGAAAAAAGTTTTCAACTTGAAGTGGAAATTCATGCCTTGAATATTTGTAATAATTTGACAATTCGAAATGGTCATTGTTGCAGTTGTAACACAGCCTTGTCTTCCCAGAATGGTAATTTTAACAGGAGAAAAAGAACACATTCTTCATTCATTTTATTCCAGTTACTTTCTGTTGGGCTATTCATGATGAAATGTTGAGACCTTGAGAGCAGCTGGCATCTATGTACCTTTCTTTCTTTCTTGAAACAGGTCAGACTGGTCAGGTCAACACAAAAATTGTGTTCCACAAGCACTAAACGAAACTCTACTTGTGGAGTTTTACACAGTCTTCAGGTTTTCTCTCCTTTTTTTTCTTTTTTGACAGTTTTCAGAGCCATGGCAGCTTGAGTGTTGTGAGTGTGAGCTACGGGAGTGTATCCCACCATGGTGCCAGCCATGTGCAGGCTTCCAGGGAAGAGCCTTGTCAAAGAAGAGACTTGTAGCACTGCTGACACAGTGACATCCACTGAACACGGAACGCCGTGGTGCGTCGGTGATGGAGAGGAACCAGTGTGGGGATTTGGCCAGACCAGAAGAGGTGACATTTTCATGCATTTAAGGATAAGGGTCAGAAAGGCTTGAGAACACACCCGAACAAATGCACACACACACATACACGCACATATACACTCACATACACACACACACACACACACACACACACAAACACTCACACATAGATGACAGAAGCCGTGGGAGGTGGATGTGGGTGGGTTTTTGGCACGGGTGCCAACAGCAGCAGATGCCAGGGGTATTGGGCACAGACAGAAGGCACTTGGTAATGCTCTGCAATTCAGCTATTGTAAATATTTGACTGGACCTCCCTCCATGAGTCCAACCAGCGGAGCAAACAAAACTGTCCACTCCTGTGAACCGGGGAGTCACAACTGATTTGCAGTTATCATGATGACTGCCCAAGTTATTAAATTTATGAATGATATCGGTTTGAATCCTGAAGCTAATATGCACAATATATACATATACATATATATATGAAACAAAAAGATGAAATAAAACATGAGGAGCATGCAAACGACTAATATATAAACACTATATATAAAGAAATACTGTTCAAGGGACTAGGGAGACATCAGTTAGGGTGTGTGATGTGGTAACTTACACAGAGCCCAGAAAAAGCCCCACTGAAACAGTGGTATTTATACACACCATAAGACTAGAAACACCTGGAGACAAAGGGGACTACAGATCACACACATGTGCGTACACTAATGATCGGTCAGGGATAAGGCAGGGCTAGGGCGGACACGGCAACTGACAACACAAGCAAATGACACAGTTCCACATATGGCTTCTTTTTTATCAATTTGTTTTGATTCCTGCCAAAATAATGCATTCTTGATGTAGCCATGCATTTTTAATATATTGCAAAATACATAGGACTCATAGTATGTAGCAATAATAGTTTGGGGTTTATATTGAGCACTTATAACGAGTACAATTCATAATTGATATTATAGTTAAAGAATATATTTTAACATTTTAAATTAGAATATTAGTATTAGTTCACTGGGAATAATAGCGATGTGTACTGAATTATTGCATATCCTGAAATGCAGATAGTGAAAGGGAAACAACTGATAAGCTGATAGTCCAAACTTACTTAGCATTAAACATGTGTATCCACACACACACACACACACGCGCACACAAACACACAAACACACACCAAAATCAGCAGTTATAAATTGGCTTCTTGGCTCTTATGTCTCTTCCGTTAATAATTATTTCTCCTTGTCATCAGCACAAGCACATCGCAGGCTTCCTGCCACAGCTGCACCGATGCCAACCTCTCTCTCTCACTCCCTCCCTCTCTCTCTCTCTCTCTCTCTC
>JBBPCY010000013.1:10466718-10500569 GCA_037974405.1 Brachyalestes nurse
ACGGAATATGTTACAAACTACATTTTGGGGCATGTATTCTGTAATCTGTAGTGGAATACATTTTAAAAGTAACCTTCTCAATTAATACATTACCAGTGCTAGAATGTAAAATACAGATGTTACCCCCTATATATACTGTACTGTTATTCATGCAAACGTGATTTCTTCGGTATAAGCAGGGTAAACACAATAATAATTTAATTTAATTTTATTGTAATAAACACTCAAGATCCATATGGGGAACTGTTATGATGCTGTCACGATCTGGCTGGGCTCACCCAGGCAGGAGGCACAAACACAGACGTTCATCTTTCCTTTGCTTTGTCTTTATTTTAAAAATACAAAATAAAGGGCACGAGGCCCTGAAAACACAAAACCAGAAGGGGAACCTGAATGAAACCAAACCGGGGATAGTGTGAGGGAGAACAGACAAAGGAAATAAAAAAGAAAGCAGGCTTTATACATAAACCCAAACTCAAAACACCAGGTACTAATGATTGCCTCATCCCTGGCCAGTCGAGCACAGGAATGAGGCCACACTCGCAGGTCAGCCGAAAAGTCCTCTTCACAACAATGGCATCTAACGGCCGCTGACTGGGGCTGTGACAATACCCCTCTCCCAACGGCGCCACCCTGGGGCACCCAAAAAAACCAACAGGCCCAAACAAAGGAGGAGGCGCTTTCCCTACAGTCCAGGGCGAGGGCCCCCTCAGTTCGATCCACTCCTCGGGGGTCCCCTCAAAGATGGATCCCTTTTACCCCCCACCTCCCAAAAAATACCTGGGGGAAACTCCCGGGTCCTTGAAGGGACCCCCTGGCACCCCCCCAAAGGTGCATCCCCGGAGCACCAGGGTGCCCCGGACCCATCCAAGGCGGGGGCGGGAGAGGTGGGGACACAGCAAAGACCGGGGCCTCGGGAACAGGAGCCACGGCTGGGGCCGGGGCCTCAGGAGCGGGGACCACGGCTGGAACCGGGGCCTCAGGTGTACCGCAGACCTCTGGAAAGCAGTGGGCAGAAGCCTCTGGAGAGCAGTGGGCCTCACAATCTTGAGCCTCAGGGACAGGGACCACAGCTTGGAACACCGGTGCGTAAACCGGCACGGAGATCGCAGCCTGGGGGATCGGTATGGGAACCACCTCAGGAGCCCCAGCCTGGGAGACCGGTACGGGGACTGATGCTGGGGCCTCCGGAGAGCTGTGGGCTGTGGCCACTTGGACTGGAGGCTGGCTTGGGAGGCTTCGGCTGCCTTAGGTCTGACATAGGAGATGGAAGCCGTCTTGGAGCTGGGACTGGGGGCCGGAGCTGCCACGGGGCCGGCGTAGGAGACCGCAGCCATTAGATCTCCGCTTCGGGGTTAGGTGTATTTACCAGCAGCTTCCTGGTGGTTCGGGCCAGGTTTGGTAGCAGTGATGCCTGAGAGGCCGCGACAAACCTTGGCCAAACCTCTGCTTCTCCCCGAGGCTTGCACTCTACGCCTTGCCAGTCTGCTGTGCCTTTGTAGGTCTGTTCCTACAAAGTGTGAGGGAGAACACACAAAGCAAATAGAAAAGAAAGCTGGAAAGCAGGCTTTACGCATAAACCGAAACTCAAAACACAAGATAATGATTGCCTCATCCCTGGCCAGCAAAGCCCAGGGATGAGGCCACACCTCCAGTCAGCCTAAAAGTCCTCTTCACAACAGTGGCCTCTAGTGGCTGCTGATTGGGGATGTGACAGATGCGGAATGCTATACTGTATCTGCCAGAAATGCGTCACAGGGCAGCAGCCTATATACGGTTGCTTAGTGTTCTCTCAACAGTACTAAAAAATTGTACATTATTGTATATTAAATACTAATTTCTGCATGAATATTAGATTATTTTGCAGTTAAAATTGACTAAATTCAAAACATTATATTTTCTGTGTATTGTAAGTGTTCTATTAAGTCATTAAGTCAGGTGACGGGCACTGGAAGGAGACAATACTCCAGGTCACCTTAGTTGTATAGCTCAACTTTTAGATATGCCGTTCACTATAATTGTCGTGTACATGTGGGAATACTGATAGCCACAATTAACTGCTATTCTACCTCTAACTTGATCTGGCTGTAATGTGATCTACTCTCTGCTGCAGGAAATAGGCTTAATTAAGTGGAATCCCTCTTTCATGACATTGCCCATAAGCGAATTAGCCACAAAGGCACCCGGCAGGCAACATTTATTTTGGTTATCTTATTTGTGTCTCTTCTGCACAAGTACAGTGGTGAAGCCGGTGTGTGTAAGCAGGTTACTTTGCAAGGAGAAGACAATGAGATTTTAATAAAGGCTCACTCTCTTTTTCTCTCTCACTCTTCTCTTGCATATGTGCTGCAGGAGTATGTTTTCTCACCTGTGTATGGTTTAATAGTCTTGTCTCCTTTGTGTCAGTATATCTGCAACATATATATATATCTATATATACACAGTATACAAATACACATATATATACATACACACATGCACACATTAAAATGCACACGTTATATGGAGAAGCCTGGTACATTTTGCACCTCCCATACTGACAATTTTTCATTTTTCCCTCCAAATTCTTTGTTAATAATTTTGGAATAATATTACTTATATTAAAATTTTACTAATAATAATACTTGATGTGCATTTTAGGCACAATTTGTACATAACATTCTAACTAAATGACCATCATTCCCACTATATTTTGTGTCTGTCTCAATTTTCTGGTCCATTCTGTTATCTCTGTTATAAAACCAAAACCACACAAACAAATCTGCAAAGAGTTTAATACAATAAAATGCACATGACCTGAATACAGTGATGTCACTTCTTGTGGAAAACATCTGGAAGGTAGTGAGGTATGTCATGCTTCTCCTCTCCTTATTTTGTACAAAATGTTGAGGATACATCAGCAGTACATTAATTAGTTGTAAAATCTGTTGTTGTGATGACACAGTGAAACACAGTGAAATTAAAAATAAAAAATAATCTGGTGAAAATCCATTTTCAATGTCCAGGAAATTATGTTACATTATGTTATATCTGGTCTGAAGTTTACACATGGAGTTGAGGTGGAAAATGTCCATTCTGTTACTGTCAACTCTGTTCCATATAAATGTTAGAATTTTGGATTATTTTGCATGTTTAATGGATTCTAGGTCACTTTAATATAAATGGCACCTTTGTGATATATTTTTGGCCTGTAATTCCTGGTTAAGGTAATTAAATCATTTGAAGCTGTCAGTAGCAGAAAGGCAACAGCATATTGGGACATGTTTTAAGTGAGCAGAAAATATTTCATTTGAAATGGGCTACTTTAATTTCTTTTTGTTGTCTTTTTATACTCAAAATATACCTGCATCATACACATAAGCTGCCAGGTGTGTCATGTCAGGTGGGGCTGCCCCCTTCATGTGCCAGTGGTAGGTCTAACACAGAGGTGCTGAAAAGACACGAGACTGTCACTGTTCTGTAGGGATGGACGGGAACTGTCCTTTCAGTACCTTGGTCATGGCTTGGCGAGGAACTGAGGGCTGACAACATACCACAACAGTACCCCTCTCCGGGCTCTGAGGCAGCAGTGATCGATGCGCGAGCCAGAGTGCACACCTTTTGGAAATGGCATCTGCGTTTCTGTGGTGGACCCCTGCCCTGTGCAGGACTTGAAATGAGTCCTGGAAAGACTGGAAAGAAGAAATCAGTGGGTTATTCGATTGTCATTATTAGTTTTCTTCAGCCATCCGCTGTAAAGATGCGTGATGTGATAGTGAAGTGATGACTGTTGAGGCGACAACTTTATGGCCCATTCGATGGCAAGGGCCTCACTTCTGATGTCTGCATAGCGGGTTTTGGTGAGGTTCAGCTTTCTCACACAGAAAATTGGATGCTCCTCTCCATTAGATATTTGAGATAGAACAGCCACCAGACTGGTCTTTGAAGTGTCCGTGTGTACAATTAACAGCAGTTTACCAGAGCCGACATGAGGCCTGTCCTGTGTCCATCTGACTTTTTCTAGCCTACTCTTCCTGATAAGGTGTGTGTGCGATGGGGGGCTATAGAGTACAAGTGGGGCATGAAAAAGGCCCTAAACAGCCATGTACCTGTTTCTTTGTGGTGGGTCAGGGGTAGGACCAGACCGCTTTGATCTTCTTTTATTGGGATTTTAACAACCTGAGTCTTCCCTGGACATTCGATGAGGTCATCCACATGGGTCATGGGGTAGCTGCCAAACTTCAAGAACTTTCTGAAATCATTACAGAGCCTGAGGCCTTTGCTGGGCATAGAGACTATCATGATTGGGCTTTACTGGGGCTGGTGGACTCCTCAATGATCCCTCAGCTTTCAGCCTACCTCCTCCTCTAGTGCCTGACGGTAGGCCTCTGGCCTGCAATAGGGCCACTGCCTTTAGGAAGGGTGCTATTTTTTCACTATTTTTCTAGGAAGGGTTTTAATGTTGTGCTGGAATTGATGGGTCCACCTGTGGTCAGGCCTCAGGGGGGTCAGGGTATGTTTTATGATCTGTTATTTTACTGGGCTTCAGCAGGGGGTAGTTCACTAGGCCAATCCGTTAGGTTAGAACATAGTGGCCCTGCCATCACACAAGGAATTTGCAAGTGAAGTTGGGCACTAGTAGGAGGATGCGGTCCCCTAGGTGGAACTCTCTCAGGTGTTCTTTCATGATAGGGATAATTTTTGGAATAAAGTTGACTATAATGCGGAACTGGGACAGCTGCAGCTTGCAGGTCTCCATCAAGACGTTGAGTAGGCCCCTAGGTCTCTGACTGGATAGGAGTTGGGCTTGGGAAGCTTTTCAGATGGTAAAGAATAAGTAGGGCAATAAGAGGTCCTAGCTCTGACCTTCCTCATCTCTTATCTTCCTCAGCATGCATTTGTTTGGTTAAAGCACTCCACCACCCCACCTGTCTGTGGATGGTACATCAAGGCCTTCAGGTGTTTTACCTGCAGCAGCTGGCAGAAGTCATTCTTCACCTTAGAGCCAAAGGGGGTTCTGTGGTCTGAAAAGGAGGAGCATTTCCTTTGCAATGGTTTTAGAGGTGGCTTTTCTGAGGGTGTGGCCTCCGGGTAGTGGGAGCCATTGTCTACTACAACCAGGATGTATTTATGGCCCTGGGCAGTCCCACCCAATCCAATTGAGTCCTCTCGATGGAGACTGGGGATAAGATGAGCTGGAACTGGCTTCATAGGGCACTGCTGGCAGAAGTTCTGTACCTCTGTGTACATTCCCGGCCAGTGCAAGCAGTCGTGCAACATTTTAAAGGTGTTCTGTGGCCCTTAGTGCAACCCCCCTAGAGGGTCCTCTCCATCAATCTGCCCCACCTGACTCTTGCAGTTCTTAAGTATCTTATCCTCACCTCATCCACATAAACACAGAGACAGCCACTCACTGCAGCGGACCCCTTTTATACCACCGCTGTCGCTTCATTGATGGTGAGTGGTAATCCACTGCCAGGCTTGCTGTGTCAGACAGGGCCACCACCCTCCACATACTGGTGGAAGGTCCAACACAGAGGTGCTGAAAAGACACAAGGCTGTCAGTTTTGCTGTGGGGATGGACAGTCCTTTCAGCCCTCAGTTGTGGCTTGGTGAGTGAAGCCGATGATCTACCTGACGCAGTGAAGCTGATGACCCACCATCACAATGTATACGTCTCCGTAGTTGTGATTAAGCTAAGCGAGGTTTACTTCCTCTATAACGCAAAACTGAAGCAGGAGGCACGGAAAGAACAGAAGGCTGACATTAAACCAGCCACCTACTCTCATTATTATATTAAATATTACTCCCTGACAGGGTGTTATATATGGCCTTTACTGGGGATAATGCATCTCTATTTTTTAATGTTTTTAGATCAAATTTTGTTATACATTATATTTTTATTCCCTCTTACTTATGGACATCTCATATGTATTGAGATACAAAATAATAAGATAATTATGAAAAAATAATATAATATCTTTTTTCTAATATATTAAATATTTAAAACATTTATTTTAAAACATACTTTGTCATTTTACATTTATAAGTCTCATAAAATGTCAAATCAGGGGAAGACGCAGGGAGAAGTATGGAGAAAGATGTCAGCAGTCAAGCTTATAAGTAAAATGTTCAGAGGATGGGGCAGAATCTAGGCGTTACTTTCAATAAAAGTTTTAAATCCACACTTTCAAACGCTATTGTCCATAGCAGTCTACAAAATGGTAACTTTACTGATTGAGGCAAACCTGTTCTTTACTTCTAAGTAGATGTAAAACATTTTTGGTACTGCTTTTTGTGTGTTATGCGGTCTTGAATTGTTGTGTTCTATTGTGTTGTTTGCTCTTGTGTTTTAAAGTATTGTGTTTCAAATCTCTTTCTTTGTACAGTCTTGTGGTTTTTTTGTGTCGCACCCTGGTCCAACAAGAACTGAATGAAACTGAATGAAAACGGTTGGAATTACAATAAACACCCAGCTGACTTGACTAATTACAAAGTACACATCTCATGGACTTCATCATTCATAATCCTCCGGACAGGACAGGCAAATGGAAAGAGTTCTTTTTACTCTTTTTGCTCTCTTTTTCTGTTCCAAAGAGAGAATCCTGTTCTTTTCTCTTTTTTTTGTTGAAAATATTCATCTACGGCTGGCCAGGAGAATGCATCTGTCATACAAGCCCTCAGGCTTAGAGTTTGCGTGAGGGGTCAAAGATCTAAACTGCCCCAAATCTCAAAGCACTGGACTGAAAGACCAAAAGAATTAAGCCCTTCTTTCTTGCTCTATAAAACATATTCACTGCATTTCCAACTAAAATGAAGCATGCTCTCTGTCAGTCCCCTTCCTACATGGATTCTCTTTGTCTCTCTTTCCGCCTCTTTCCAGATGGAACCCCCTTCTCCATCAAAAGCTGTAAATAGTATGTTCTTGCACTGTTTTGCTGTTGGCTGACGAGCCTTCATTTCCTCACTGCACCTCGTTTCTCTGCCTTTTGCTTCCTTTTTAAACTCCAGACAAAGAGGCCTTCTCTAAAATACCCCCATTAAAATCCAAATCTAAGGAAGAACGAGGACAGCTGGGAAGAGCATTGTGTCATTGGATCACATGTCAATCCACTACAAAGATGAGAGCTGGAAGAATTCCTAGTAATCGAGGAGAGAAAGCCTGACCAGACAACTGAGATTAAACCCAAAGTCTTAAAGAGATTATGCAGAAGATGGAATTGTCTCTCTTTAAATTATGTAACATATGCAAGACTGTGAACCCTCTCTCTCTCTCTCTCTCTCTCTCTCTCGCACACAGACACACACTCACACAAAGCTACAAAGCTATTAACTCTGGTTGCAGTTGTATTAGAGCACATTAATCAGTGCTTTGGAATCCATTCAGAAGGCACACTGTAAGAAGACAACAGAGGTTACTGTTGGCATTCCAGCTTTAGCCGATACTGCTTTAGTATAGATCCCACATCACTGTGACATTTAGCCACTCATCACTTGCAGAGAGCCGAAAACACGTCGGGCCTCTTTGTTTTCCCTCACAGACACAAAACCTATAATGGGTGCCCTGTTTGAGGACGCTTTCATTAGATATCGAGAGCAGCCGTCTTTGTTTGCCGGACAGAGTGCCATGAAAGAGCATTGTTTCGGAGGAGCACAAAAATAAAAGCCAAGTTCAATGTGTCACCAATGATGCCAGCAAAGAATGTTTATTTACAGAATGTGAATACAGAGCAATACAAGAGTCCTGCAAAGGATGTAGTTTTATCTTTATATTAGATAAACGGCTGTTGCACTTTTAGGCACTAGAAAGCCTTCTTTGGAGCAATGCTGTAGAAAAGCCTCTTTTGGTAATGAGATTTGTTCAGCAAAATAAAGAACCTGTGGTGTAGTGGTTCTATACCAATTCTATACCTTTTCTAAAACTGTCCATTCAAGTCACTGATCATTTAAAGTGAAGCTAAAGCTTTTCCTGAGGCGTCTTTGATAGCATCAGCACTTATGTACTGTAAATGTGTGTAGAGATTATGGACTATTGACTTTATTTGAAGGGTCAGAGGACTGTTTTCCAAGCAAATTTATAGCTGAAACAGTAAAACATGACATTGTCACCTTGACAAGTCTGCTGTGGTCACTTTAGTACATTGTGAGTATGTAACACCTGGAGAGGAATCTCCTTCTGCATTGCTTTGCTCATGCTACATAATCACCCTCATATATCCTTCTCCCTTAAGGCACATTCAGAGGAATATGATCCCTATAACCATGACAAAGTTCATATTTACAGCTGCCGTGGACTTTAATTCGGTTGTGAGCAAATGCCACAGGGACAGATAATATCATTGCTTCTCATATTTTTACTCAACCACCCATTAAAAGCATGATTAATCACATAATGAATCTCATATAAGCAGGCCGACATAAACTACAGTTATTAGTGGCGTTTGCAGCCCAAATCAATGCTATTGGTGATGTACTGGATAAAGTCAGTCTGTCTTACCCACAGCTTCAGCTTTAATATTCAACATAAAAGTATTGGGACACACCTCTTAAGTACTTCCTGTGAAGGACAGTCTGAATGCTTCAGTATACCAAGACATTTTGGACAACACCATAAAGCTCCATAAAGACATGGCTGGAGGAGTTTGGTGTGGAAGAACTTGACTGGCTCACACAGAGCTGACCTCTACGCCATCCAACACCATTGGGATGAACTGGAACGGAGATTGTGAGCCAGGCCAACATCAGTGCCTGACCTCATAAATTCTCTACAGAATGAATGGGCACAAATTCCCACAGAAACAGATTTTCCCTCCAAACTCTTGTGGAAAGCCTTCCAAAATCAATGGAAGAATGCAAAATTCCATATTAAAATCTATGTATTTGAATGCAATGTCATTAAAGTCCCTGTTGATGTAATGGTCAGGCGTCCCAATACTTTTGTCTATAGAAATTAAAAAGTGGCACAAACAAAACTAGTGGTTTTACGTTTGCTACAGTAGATTAAATCATGTTACTCAATATGATTATGCAAAAATAATAACAAAAAAGATCATAGGTGTGGGAGTTGACTGTGGTCATAGTGAGTAGAAAAGTTTCATATTACATCTTTTAGTGGCATTGCAACGAGAGACATTCTTTGACGACAAGCCTAATCAAAGCAGCTTTTAGATCATCAATGGTGATTCTGCGCCTGGATAACATCTCACTTTTCTCAGTTTAACAGTAATGAACAGAGTCGTTAGACTATGATGAGATAATTGCAATCTTCAGTACATGCCCTAGATATGTAATCTACAGATAGGCCTCTGGTTAATAAGTATATTGGATTTAAAATTTAAAACATTTTTATTTTACTCTGGTTATGATAATTTTATAATTACTTTGATTACTTTTGATTATTTACTTTGTTTATTACTAAACCAAGAACAGTTTTTCATTATTATTACAGTAATAGTATTTCTGGAACATAATGCTTGGAAATCTTGTGGACATGATCTTGTAATGAGAATATATATCTGAAGACAACCTACCTCTAAAATCCACCTCAAAAAATATAGACTAGATCGCCGTGATCGTACTTCATGCAAAGAATTAATTCCATGAAACCTCTTTTCACGGTGTGAAGATGTGATCTGAGAATCCTCTGAGCCTCTGTTTGAACAGAACTTTTTTCCCCCTTGCAAGCACACAGCATATGTTCTCTGCACATGTAATACATGCTTAACGGGTTTCTCAGCCATGCTAACTTACATTGCATCCATGGGCTGACACGCTTACTGTCCTTCGAACAATAAGTGCACCACAGTCCTGGGCTGTGGTGGAGCTTGGTTCGCAAATTACACTTACATTGTTCCCTCCCTTAAAAGTCTATAAGCTCCCAGCCACATTTGGGCAAAAACTTCGCATGGTTGTCTCTAGATGTCCCTGTTATAAGATCATACCTTGCCCCACAAGACAAAATGCTTGCTTGAGGGTTCTTGTGGATGTCTGAATTTCATTTTCATGTTATCATTAGACTAAGCCAGGCATGTCAATGTGGCTTCCTTCCAGGCCAAAGCTCTGCAGAGATTAGTTTTTTTTTCATGTCTTTTAACACTCTGAATTCAGCTCATGAAGGCTTTGCTAATTAGCTGATGAGTTGAATCAGGTGTGTTTAATGAGGCAAAACTCTGAAGTCTGCAGTGTTGTGGCCCACCAGGACTGGATTAAGGATTAAAGTATCCAAATAACAAATAACATTGAACTCTTCATAAACTTGCTGTCCATATATCACTGTATTAAATATGGTTCCTCAGTTGAGCCACCTATACACTATGATGCATTCAACTTACTAAAAACTGTTCGAAAGTCAGAGAGTTGCTCGCCATACAACATAATGGATAGTGATTGCTGGGTTTGGAGGTGAACAGTAACACAGGAATTAAACATGAGTGACACGTTAACAAAGCTAAAATCGCCAGGGTTAGCAACATACAGCTGACATTAGTGTAATGTCCAAATAGATTTGTAAAGATATGGTTACTGACAGTAAGTCAGTAATGCTAAAGTGAATTGTTGATGTGTGACCCTCCTGGCCTCTTGGTTATTCCAGCCCACATGTTTACATTAGAATAAATAAGATTCATTGTTCAGAGAGATGGCTTTGCTGTTGTTGTTGCTGCCTTTTTCCCCTCTCGAGAGGCAAAATCCTTGATAATTGGTCATAAGGGAGAGAGTTGACCTTTGCTAAGGCAAATGACTTTGCAGGTCCCTGTGCAACTCGACACAATGTCCGATGCCATCTGCTGTGTTTATCTGTGTGTGTGCGTGTGTGTGTGTGTGTGTGTGTGAGTGTGTGTGTAAACATTCAGCAAATTAGGAGCAGGATACATGTCAGCAGTTCTATTGCCACTAGACCGCTAGAATGGTTCTCTTAGGCCCTAAAGCGTACAGCGTCAAGAGGTAAGCTCTGAATGCCACACATTGATATAATCATTTTAAATGCTTTCATACAGTTTGCCTTTTTAAACCATCCATGCCAACATCTTTTTTTTTCAAACTTAGCATAAATATGAAGAAGTTTTGCAAAACGGATCAGGCCAACACAGTTTTTGGTACAACTTTACTGAAACACTGCTATATAACTTTGACATGATTATGCCATTAACATGGGAAAAGTCACATGCTGCCACGAGTCATCATAACTGGTTATGGCCATTAAAATAACAGTTTCATGTTATCATTACTAGTAATTGTCTGGCCATACTACGTTTGATATCATAAAACTAAATTACCATGTGGCATAGACTGTCATGACACCAAGCATGGCAGTACCTGTCACTGTTACCTTATGATGGTAACATGAAACTATTATATTAATGGATGTAACCTGTCATAACAATGAATGACAAATTTATAGCGGAGTTATGTAGATGTGTTAGAGGGTTCAGAGATATTGTTACCATTTTTTCTTATATTATGCTTAATGTGATCAATATAGAATTATTCTACGTGATTTCTTGTATTTTATTGTTTTTCATTGCATTTTCCTGTAACTCTTATATCCACTCCACTTTCCATGTAATTAAATACTGTTATTTGTTGCTGTGCTTTAAAAATCGATGATATCTGTTTTGACTGGTTGGCCTGTATTGTGTCTCAGTCAAAAGCAGTCCATGGTATAACATGAATGGTTAAGCTATACTTTTATAGAATACAGAGTCAAATGGATGTGAATGTGATGGTTTTTGCGACATCCCAAACTTCAAATTGGCTTGTTTTTACAGTTTAGGTTCTGTACAGTATTGGGGTGGCATAGACTGATGAGTTGGTTTCCATGATTTCCAAGCCATTAATAATGCCAACTGCATAACTCTAGTCAACCTAAATGAGCTTAAAGTGTCTCATAAAAGGAAATTTGAAATACACTATAAGAACAAAAGTATTGGGACAAACTTGTATTTCAGGGTTTAGACTAGGCCCCATACTTCCAGTGAAGGGTAATTTTGATGCTTCAGCATGCCAAGACATTTTGGACAACACCATGCTTCCAACTTTGTGGACACAGTTTGGGCAAGAACCTTTTCTATTCCAGCACCACTGTGCTCCAGTGCACAAAGCAAGCTCCATCAAGACATGGTTGGATGAGTTTGGTGTGAAGGAACTTGACTGAGTCCGAAAAGTTTAAACTGTTATTGCTGCAAAGGGGAACCAACTCCATATTAAAGTCTATGTATTTGAATGCAATGTCATTAAAGTCCCTGTTGGAGTAGTAGTCAGCCAATATTTTTGTCCATATTGTGTATATAACAAAAATACAACAACCCTATAGGGTTCAGATAGTCAGTCATGTTCTATATCCTTCCTGTATTCACCCTGATATCTTTCTTTCATTTCATGCTGTATCTTATTGCATCTGGTTATGTTTGCCTATATCTCCTCATCGTTCCCCCTGTTTATTAGTGTGAGTTATGAAGTCTTGCCTGCCACCATATGGAGGGGTAAATGGAGATGCTGCCGTGACTCTGATCCTTTATAGCACTGGTGCATGCATCTCTTAATCAGGAGCCTCATCACTACTTTCGCTGCTGTGGCACGTTCAGGCCATTAGAGAGAGATTCTGATTACTCAGAATGTATCACTGGCTGCCTGCACCGAGCTGCTAAACTGGAGGCGCACAGATTTTCTGCGTTCAGTGGCAACCTGAATTTCACCCTGAATACGGTTCAAATAACAAAATCACTTAGGGTTCATTAAATGGTCGCCTGTAAGATTATAACCAAGACATTGACTGGTACGATTTTCTAGAAGCTTTTATGTACGGGAATGTGTTTGAAATGTAATTGCATTGATGGTTAGGTGAAAAAAGGGCTTGCTGGTGTTGGCGAATAGTTTCTGGGGGAGAAAAGGGTCACTATCTTGCAGTGAACAGCTGTGAGCCCAGTGGACCTGCATTAGCTGGAGTTCTGCTGCCTCACATAACCTGCAAATCAGTACAGTGGCTGTGCCTCGCACTCTTTATTGTGACAAGAGAGCATTGTGGCGCCCTGGACGGGAGCCTTCAAGGCCCATAAAGCAGCACGCCAAGCGTAAATTAAAATATCAGCATCAAACAGAGAAAGCCAAGTGACAGGATTATGGTGCAAATGGGCACTGTTGAGTGGGAAGGACGAAGAAAAAAATAGAAGGAAAGAGAAAGAATTGCAAATGTCCTTTTTTAACTCCTTGCAATAAGGCGCAAAAAAAGTTATAACTATTCCAGCTGCAATGTGCTGTAATAAATAAATAAATAAATACCCCTCGTTAGCAAGCATGTACTCTAAACAATACATACACACTAAACTTACTCAGTCCACAAGGTTAAGGGGAGGGTTAAGGTAAAGCACAACCACCTATACTCATTTAGGCCTTTACATACACAACTGCTAAAATCTCAGCATTCTAGTGCTTTCATCCCATCCATTCTCAGACCCTTATGAGGCGATAAACACTTTTAATGGGGAGGTAAAAGGTTGCACAGACACCAAAAAGCACTCAGAAATGAACATCAAACAACGTCGATGCCCTCATCACATTTGTGGCCCCTGTTCTTCATGCTATGTGCACTTTTTTTTTTCCTCCCACGCACACGCCTTCTGAACAGACGGCACAAGACAAGAGGCTATGTAAATCTTCACTGACAGCAGGTATTTGATATGCTAACCACACTAGATAAATGTTATTAGCTCAACTAGGTGCTTTCCAGCATGCATAAAGGCAACCTAAAAGTAGTACATGTCCAGCTATCTGAAAAAGGAAGGCGAGAGAGGACTATTGGGTTACATGGGCATGTTAGCATTTCCTCCAGGAAAATGCAGGGATAAGCCAAAAGCATGCATTAACTCGCGTAAGGTGAATGGCATTTTCCTAGCTTTGCCTTCAGATTGCAACTCCATACACACACACACACACACAACTTTGCCTGCATACAAATACAAAATTACAATCGCCCCGACCATGGCAGCCATATCCAACAGGACATGCTCTCTCTCTAGCAAACTGGAATAAGTGAATGGCCTTTGAATCTCAATATTTATACTGTAGCCTAGCATGCAGTGAGCTAATGAAATCATGATCTTTGCTAAGAAAGACTGTCCAGGCTTTTCAGTAGCTCGAAACAGGGGTGGCTTTGAAGGTTGCACCGTGAGTTAAATTACATCCTGGGGCAGGCAGCTGTCTCCTTTCACGCTTACAAGAAATACTGGGTGCCCTTTCGCATCTCAACACCCACTATGCTAGGGGATGGAAGCGGAAAGAAAGTAAAAGGGAGTCAGAATCAGTAGGAAATTACCATGTAACACATACTGCTTTTAGTGTGATCCGGGTGAAGGTTGGTTATGGGAAGACTGGTTGAAAATATGTATCAGAAACTCACCACTTTATTTTTTATCTCTTTTCTGTTTTTGACATAGGATGCATTTTTGCTAATATGTGGTAAAAAAATAATTAGTGTAGTTAGAAAGCACCTTGGCTACACGTGTATTATGTTACATTATATAATATTATCCCTGAGGAAGTTTACATTCAATAATTGTTACAAATATCTCAGCAGGACCTCATGGAAGCATGTTAAGCATATTACCTCATATAAAAAGTAGCTGTCATTTTAGAGCTGGATGTTTTGAGATTAGGACTATAGGAAGGCTTAGCTGCCATAGAGTCTTATAACTCCATTCATATGAAAACCAATGAAATCTAATTCTCACAAACTCTTTGTAAGATCAGGTAGGATATCTAGAAGAGCCAGACAGATGGTTTGGTTGACTGAAAACAAACAAACAAACAAACATAAAAACAGAGAAAGAGGACAAACAGACAAATATTTCTCAGTTTCTGCAAATATCTCATCAAGCACTTTCTTGAATGTGTTTGTTTAAAGTACTACGAATGCACACACTGATGTGAGGTTACAGCAATATAGGCATTTTAAGCTGAACTGCACCATGGTTAAAAACCATGCAACAAAACCAGCATTCCCATTCAAACACCAAGCTGTGGTTTTCTGATGCTAAAGACTTTGGGTTTATTTGCTGTGTATTTAAGGAAACTGGACAACTGATAACTGTTTAACTAAGACTATTATAAAATGTTTCATTGTTTACCTTGTAATATTATAATGGTTGATATCATTGTTTGTTGATTTGTTTTCCAGTAAGGCCATCCTCTATCGTCTCTGTGTCGGATCTGTGTGTCCATTCAAGTGAGAAGGCATGAGCTGGCACTGCTTGAACCCTATAGGCCATTATGTGTCAGGTATGTGCAGTTCAACTTGGCTCAGAAATGCATCAATCAAACCTTACTAGAGAATTTAGCAAGCACATACCGGCTGACTTTGAAAAGAAATGGATTTGATGAAAGGAAAAATACATTAATATGAACAACAAGCAAGCAGAACAACTAGTTCAGCAACTAGCCCTAAACATTCATTTCTGCAGATTAGAGGTCCTCTCCTCGTGTAATTCTTTACTATGTTTATCGCTGTAGTCTACTGCACCAATGCATTCTTCAAATAACTGAGGAATCAAGACATAAAGTGATGAAGAAAAAAAAACGTGATATCACGTCACTAAAGACCCCATTCAAATAGTTTGTAGATATGCTGGAATGCCTTCTGCATAAGGATAATTTATTATGAGAGTGATATATAGACATTTACAGATTATATTAATGTATTTATTGCTGGAAAACAGCAAATGTGGACAGAAAATATCTTTGCTTGATGACATATGGGTTGTTCTCAGGGTGAAATAGCAAGCATCATAAAGCAATGCAGGCTGCTGATGTAAAATTGACTTTAGAGGCTGTAGTTAGAAACTGAAAAAAAGGGGATAAAAGTGCTTCTAAATTTCCATTCAAGACATTTGTGTTTGTTATTAGAAGATTATTTTTTTATCCATTTGCTAATGGTATAGTGGACCCCTTATCCCTTTTGCTGTTATAACATTTTTGACTTCAAAATAAGTGAGAAAATGTGCAGAACCTGTGAATACAGAATATAAAGTGCATTTCAATAACATGCCATGATACTGAAATAGTGTAGCAGGAATATCACTCTCCTCCTTGTCGCAGACTAAGATTTGGTTCCGCACCTGTACTAGCTCATCTCACTATACTAATAATACTCCTTGGACAAGGACTAATGCTACATTTGTCCACCTCTATAACATTATTAAAATTGTACATTGTTCTGGATAAGAGATTATGCCGCAGAAAACACTATGTAATTAAACATGTAATTAGATCAATATAAAATATTGAAATTAGAGTAATAATATATTTAGTATTAACTGCACACTTCTGAATAAGTCAGTAGTGTGATGAGCAGTTTCACACTCTTCCTATCCTTTGCTTTAAAACTCTTTATAATGGCTCTTCCATATCACCTGCAGTCACCTGCTTTTCTCAGATCACCTACTGTATTTTTTTCCCCTTATCTCAGCTCTGCTGCGGCTGGCTCACCACTCTACATGCCAACAGAGCTGAGTGAATCAGTTCCTCAGGCGCTAACAATAGAAATATGCATGTATTATGTGTCTGAAGGGCGCTGAGAATAGCGGACGTGGGTGGTCCAGGGAGGCAGGGGAGGCGCTGGGTGAGAGCTGAAGGAATGGCATATTGCACAAGGCTCCTGTTACAGCAAGCCGATGAAAATGCTGAGTGCACACAGGCTGTCTGGCCTGGACCTGGGTTCAGGTCCCCACGGGCGACAGGTTGGTACCCCTGAGGAGCTGACGCATCACTTTTGTGTTCCACTCTCTTTCTAACGTTTGTTCCTATCTCCTTTTCATTTGCTCATCATGGAAACTCCAGCAGGTGTTGAGACAAAGTGACTAGGCATGTGCATTGGCTACACACTTTTCCTTTTGTTTCACTTACTTATTTGCTTATTTATTCATTATAACTTAGTTATCTCTACCTTCACCAACTTCTGACATCTGTCATCCCACTGCTTTGGAGCAACCGATCTGAATCGCTCCAAAAAGCAAGGAAAAATCATTGAGCCAGATGGACCCACCTACAAAACCTCTCAGTCATTGTGCTTGTGGCCAACCAACGCTCATAAACATGCAGGCTGACACAGTGTAAGTAAACAAGCAGCGCTTCACATGAAGCACACCACCAGCAGGGCCATTAGTTGCTTCTTGTGTCATGCTTGCCTTCGGAGTGTCCTTCACTTCTGTCATTCAGGCCATTAAGTGTCTTATTTTTGCCTCCTAAGTGCTATCATTGAATAAAAAAAGGCCCTTTTCGCACAGCCAGGCTTAAGCCATGTGAGCTAGTGCGTTTCCATGCTAATCACTTTTCCACAGGCTCTTCTGGGTTTTGGCAAGGTTTATGCCAGGATTTCTTGGTGCCAAAGCTTGGACTTCAGGCTATGTTGTAATTCATGGTGTTCGTTGAGCCAAGCTGAGCCAAAGATGTGATTTTGGTGGACAGTCTGTTTAACACCACAAACCATGGCAGGTAATGGATATTGGTCAAGAAGATTTAGAACACTTAGCATTTAAGTTTACCTTAAATAACATTAAAAGTTACATTTGCACAGTTAATATACTCAGAGCTACATTCCACAGAACTGCAAAAGATAAACCGTCTTTATTTATGGTTCAGTATTTATGGTTGGGCTTTGATCATCGTTTTCCACTGTTTTGCACTTGTTTAACTGATGCATAAGTTGAGTGCGGGCTATTTTCTTGCATACCCTTAAAAATAAAAGTTCGTAAATAGTTCTCAATATAATTCGATTAGATTCAAATCATACCTTATTGACAGTTATTTTGTTGCAGCAGCATACACAATCACACGAAGTAACAAGGACTTTCTAAAATACACATAGTATCAAAAGTAATGTAAGTAATTAATATGATTGTCAGTTGACTTTTAATTGAAATTTATGTTATCTGTATATTTAGGTTTTGAGTACTGTATTTACAAAAATAGTTCTTCAGAGGTACTTCCTCTATGGCATCTAAAGAACCTTTTTTGCCACCTTTATATGTATTTTGAGGTGGTCCTGTAAACATATATTGTCCCAGAAAATTATTTTTCAAGGGTTTTGTAATCAAGCCAAATGTTTTATATAGGTCTGTGAACATGCAAACATTTGGGTGCATAAATGGAAATCTTGTTGTAGATGGTTTTCATTACAACTCAAATTACCCATTTAAGTGCCATTTACAACCATACTAAGAGTGTATGATTGGCATCACAGTTTGTCTTGGTCTTAATTCTAATTCTAAAGACATATAGATGAGCTTCATGAGTTGGAGCTATAATTCAGCTAGTGTTCACAGGTTGTTAAGATTTGTAGGTTCCAACTCTCTCTAGGCAAGACAAGAGCATTATTTCTGACAAGAAGTGAAAGCCAACTGTAAAATGCAAAAATGCCTGCTTTCCTGGCTTCAGGCACGAGAGCTACATGTACCAACAGAGCCTGGCTTGCCTTGGCACCAACGAGCCTCGCTGCCCAAGGCCAGCTATTCGGTGTCTCTTTTCCATGCACATATGTGAAGCTAAAGTGACATAGTGCAAGGCTAGGGGTTAGCTGGGTTAGGGGTTCTCACATCATCTCTCTCTCAGTGTGTTGCCCAGTGGCATGCTGAGTGTAGAATAGAGACTGAGCCCAGTTCCTGTCTAGGAATGGAATAGTGATGTGTACAGTGCAGAGTCTATGCCTTACACTAATCTACATGGCATGTCTTAGTATATTGTTTTAGACTGGGTTATATTTGAGACCAGATATATTTCTAATAGAGTACTTTTATTGTCTCATAACCGAAAGGAATATGTGCATACACTATAAAAAACAAAGATGCATCAGTTCTTTTCATATGCATTCATTCAGTGCTTACATTAAATAATACTAATAACTAAGCAATCATACTTATCATCATCTTCCATTAAGTAGGCTTCAGTAACAGGGTTGCACACACTCTGAGATAGAACTCCAATACAAGATATAAGTATAGAATTATTAATACTTAAAATGAGCTCTTACTAATGCAACTGCAACCATTTTATTGTTAAAGTAAATCTGTCCACTTTTTAAATGATTATTTCCAAGACTATCATTACTGTTTTAAATATTCAGAGCATGTGTTCTTTGTGGTAGAACAGGTGCTTTGTTGCATCGTGTTTTTAGCAGTTCATCAACCATTTTAATTCAATTACAAGTAAGTACTTATGGTTTGGAGCCTGTAATTTAAAATGCATGGTCATGTATGGAGTTATATATTATCAATGCCTGTCCCTCACAAAAAGGACAGTGAGCATATAAGAATCAGAACTGGGCCATGGAGCAGTGGAAGAAAGTGATCTGATCTGATGTATAATATTTTCATGTGCCTCACTTACTATGCATACCACCTACCTAAACATTGTTGCAGACCAATTACACTCCTTCATGACAACAGTTTTTCCTAATGGCAGTGGCCTCTTCCAGCAGGATAATGCACTCTGCCACACTGCAAAAACTGTTCAGCAATGGTTTGAGGAACATGGCACAGAGTTCAAAGTGCTGATTTGGCCTCCAAATTCCCCAGACTTTATTCTAATTGAGCATAAGGGATGTGCTAGAATAAACATCCCAGACTTAAAGGATTTGCAGCTAAATGTTTAGTGCCAAATACTACAGTGTACCTTCAAAGGTCATGGGAGTCCACGTCTTGATGGGTCAGAACTGTTTTGGCAGCACAAGGGGGGCCTTGGGAACAATATTAAGCAAATGGCTTTAATGTTATGGCTGAAAAGTGTGGATGAAAGCTTATTTATATAGACAGCCGAGAAAAAAATAAGAGACCACATTTCTGTTCACTCTTTGTACAATTTGTGGCAGTGTGTGTGTGCAAAATGCAAAGGTCGCTATTCTTTTAAGAACTATTGCAGTGTGAGCTGTGTTAAATTCAGAAATGCCTCCATATGTGTTGTGAGTGGAGTAGTGCTTGTAGAGCAATGTGCTGTAGAGAATGTTGTGTAGTTTAACATTCCCAAGGTGTAATAAATTATTTTTGTGTTTTATTTCAAATTTTCACCAAACATGTTTTGTTTTGATTTTTGAATCAAGTGTGGTCAGCAGTGTATAAAACAACAGTGACAGACACATTTTACACAGACACACTCCCACAAATTACAAAAGCAATAAAAGTAATGATGCGGTCTCTTATTTTTTCCATGACTGTATATTAATAAAAACATTTCTACAACATCTGTCATTTTAGAATATTGTAATTTATCAAAATATGCCAAAAGCAATGTCCCTAAAACTCTGATTGCAAGTAGAAAGTACTTTATCCATTGCTCTAGCAAATATCATTACTGCAATTACAAACCAACTGCCTGTGGTTAAGGTGATTTATTCAATGCAAGAATTTTCCCTCTCCAACAGTTAAAAAAGAAACCAACCAAATAAATGATCAAAGTAATTCTGGCAAACACTTCACCTTAAATCCAGATCCTCCGGTGTACTGTAAGTACAGGCTGTGAGAAAGGGCAAAGTAGAAACTGTACAGGGTGCAGAGACAGCTCACCCCTAACCTGCTGTGCTCACTGCTCCTGCAGACCCGATCCTGGGGGCATTGCTGGGGGGGATTTCACTTTCAGGCCTCCTGCTGCATTGCCTTGGACTGCTCAGCCCTGCAAATTGCTCTCAGGGGAGCTGCAAGATAAAAAGAGACATATGCAGGAGAATTTTCTCCTCCTGACCACCCGTCCGTTCCTTTTCTCCACCCTCCACCATAAGTGGCTGCTGACCCACAATTCTCCAGCCAGCATTTCGAGGGCAATTAGGTGACAGCCAATTACAAGTTTGCAAATCTCACAGGTCAGGGAGCATTTCAGTGCCGAAGCATCGCATTTGAACTGTAAAAAAGAAATGAAGATGTCAAAGGAGGTAAACGAAAGCATTACTACTTTACTCTAAATTGAAATATGCATGGACTAACACCTGAGACTTCAGCAATCAGAGATTCAGTCATTGCATGTCCTTGCACAATGACAAAAAAAAAACTACAGCAAGCCAACTCTGTCAGCAAAAAATGAACTTGTCTGTGTCTGACAAGTTATTGTTGGAATTTTTTTACAAACAGATGCTAGACAGTCTTTTTTCATGTACTTTAAAATATTGAGATATGTTATGATGTTATGATGAGTTTGACTGCAGTGTTATGATGAGTTTGACTGCAGTGTAGGACAATGTAATCATGTAACTAAACAGAAAGAAACCATTTTCAAAAACTGACTGAAAACTTAAGTTCACTCATACTTGTCAGACTAATTAAGTCACTGATCCCTTTCATCACTTTATTCTTTCTTTCTTGCTTGCTTTATTCTCTTAAGTTTTTTTTCTGTTTGTTTGTTTGTTGGTTGGTTGGTTGACTGATTGATTATTTTGCCTTCTTTTAGTTTCTCTTTGCCCTCATTTTATGTTGAAATTTGCTAAATTCTTTACTCTTGGGTTTGACCCCAGATATTTTAATGTACTGTTTTTTAGATTGAATAGATTACATTTGAGCATATGCCTGTTTTATTCTAGTAGGGCTCAGTTATTTCAAGCAGAGCCCTGCTGTTGACACTTCTTCCTAAAACAATTATAATAAAAAACAATTATAATAAACTTGTGGGAATCCTAATGTGTGGTTACCATATTTTTAAGTAATTGTCTTGTTCCTCACACAGACAAACATTGGGATCATATTCCTTGTCTAAGTGAGTTGAAATCATGCATTAGTTTTCTATGTATATGGATAATGGTTGTCACCAGCGGGGCCCTGGATATCTGCTGTGAATGTATATATATTTATTTGTTTATCATTTTTAGGACCTTTATGTAAACATTTTTGAAAAGAAATATGTATGTGTGAAGTAATGTTTAAAGAAAAAAATCCGAAGTGTCTTGGAACAACCCTGAAATTGGCAAAGAAACATAAAGCGTTCTTCAAACTATCATACTTCATTTACAGAACTGAAATAGTTCTATGAACCTTCTCTGACCCTTCTTTTAAGAGCGTATGTCAGTGCAAAGCTAACAGTTGTGTGTATTAACATTTTTTGGCAGTTCTAGATTAAACATGGATGTATGAAGCTTACAAACACACATTTTATCTTGTATGTCAAAGATTTACACTAATCTTCAGTAAACAGCTTTAACTCGGCTCTACTGTTTTCGATATTTTTGAACCACTGGCCATATGTGCAGTCAGTGATGTATCTGTAGTGACTCACAAACTTGTTTCCAGCCTTTGGACACACTGAAGTGACACGCTGAGTTGTTTACTGAAGGATGTTTCTTTTGGATGACTATTGGGTTTAGACTTTTTTTCCCACTTTGATCAACACTAAATAATTGCTTGGGACTGAAAACCTTATTGACACATACAACATGTTCCATGCACTTGTAACAACTAAAATAAGAAATACTCTACAGTTGTTATACACTGAGAAAAAGAAAGGTCTAATTCTGTTCCCTAAGGGGCAACTTCCAAACTGTACCAAGCTGTAAAGATTTGTTCTCTGACCTTTAAGAAGCTCCAAAGCTCCCAATATCTATTCAGCTATGCCTCAAAGATGCCTGAACTTTCATAGGTTTCTTAAGGTTGTGTAATGAACCTTTGAGTGTTCTTTGTGTCAATTGTACCTTAGAAAACAAAACTAGACCTTGAATGTACCGTGAGTCCAGCAGTTGTGGCCTACTCCACCTCCTCTTAATACATTGTGCTTGAAAGACTGTTAACTCTGTGCGAACAGAGTAAAATTCTTTCTCTGCATTTAACCCATTCACCAAGTGAAGGAGTGGGCAGCCAGGAAAGCAGCACCTGGGGAGCAACTCCCTAACCACCAGACCACCAGCTGCCCCACTATCTGAGTCATAACAACTGAGACACAAACCGTTATGTTGTTTTAATTCATTTATTGAGTAAAGTGATCAGACATTATGTAATTCTGTTTTTTGTTTTTTTTTGGTTTTTGACTGCTCTTTCAGGAACTGGTGTGACCCAAATGGGCAGCAATAACCTTGACCAAACATTTCTTGTAACTGCTGATCAATCGGATTTTGACCCATTCCTTCTTACAGGACTAACTTCACTGATATTATTGGGCTTTCTTGCATGAACTCCTCTCTTGCATGAAGTCCTATCTATTGGATTAAATACTAACTAGTGGTTTTCATGTGTCATGTAATTCTGATGACATGCAAAATCCAGAGGGAGGGCTGGAAGAGAAAAGCAGAATGCGCTATGTTCTTGTTTAGACAATATTATGACAGAAAATCAAAACATCTGTTGGAGGTGATCCACTCTGAAAGATGTAGATCACTATAAAACAAGACACAGAAGTAGTTGTAACTATGTGGGTTAATTATTTAGATTATGGTAAACATTGTTTAAAGTACAAGGGCAAAAAAAAAATCCTGCTAAACACTAGTTATCATTGCTATGTATTGTTATTCAGTTACAGTGGTACAAACTCCAAGAAAGAAAAGAAAAATTTATATCTTTAAGCTAAGGGTTCACAAGCCATAGCTTAAACCACAGACAATTGGAGAGTTTTGAAGAGGGCTTCCTATGTAGAAAATTCCTGCCTGACCTCCATCTCTAGTTTGCACCACTATACAACCCAGTGATCAAATGCAACGACTCATTGACTCATATCAATGGATGGATACCAAATACAATCCAGGCAGAGGCAGAGAAAGTACCTAACTTCATTACTTAAGTCAAATTACAGATACCACTAGTCAACTGTTACTCCAATACAAGTGAAAGTCATACAGTCAAATTAAAGTACTGATGTACTTGCTTCCAAAAATACTTACGTATTAAAAGTACATATTTCACTGCATTGTTGATTTATTGCCACCAGACTTACAAAACCTAATGCATCTAACTTACTTGTAGAAGATGAGGAATAAGGTAGAATGTTACCGAATGAAACACAACCCGAACTGACTTTTTTCACTACACACCTACACAAAAGGTATGTATATGTACTATATATTTGAACAAAGTTGACAACTGAACCGCTATAAATGCAGCAGTTTGTTTGAGGCAAACATGGCACGCACTTAAAACGATACGATTTTTTAATCTTTTCAGTAAACTTAAATATGGCCATGTATGCAGGCATGAAGAGTCGCCGTCTCCATCTCCGTCCATTCTCTTTCCACCATGTTTAAGAAATGCTGGCATTGCAGTGTTACAGCATACAGAAGTGACAAAACGCTACTGGTGATTTCTGATAGGCTGCCATCTGCTAAAAAAACAATCATTTTTAGAAAAGTGAGACAATGACACCCACTTTCTGAACTGAAGGTAACAAGTAATGAGAACCTTGATAGAAATGTAGTGAAGTGAAAAGTACGTTTTGTCTTTCAAATGTAGTGAAAGTTATACGTTTCCGAAAAAAAGACTACTCAAGTAAAGTGTAGATACTCAAAAACTGTACTTAAGTACAGTACTCAAGTAAATGTACTTTGTTACGGTCCACCTCTGAATCCAGGTAAGCTGTCCTGGTCCAATAGAAGCAAAATAGCCTCAGTTCATGATTCTGCCATTACTTTGTTTCATGATCAGGATGAGGTTCTTATGTGGGAAATCATTCCATACTTACTGTACTAATGTGCTTGCCTGATGGTGGATTCAAAAGAGGCCTGCAGATCCTTAAATGTTACCCATGTCTTAGAGATCTCTGTACACAGTGCTCTTAGAGTGATTGCTATGGTAGTAACCTAGTGGGTAAAACCCTTGCCTGTGAAGCTGGTGACAACAAAGTCACAGGTTCAAACCCCCCACTTTCTACCATTGTGTCTTTGAGCAAGACACTTAACTCTCAGTTGCTCCTGGAGGACTGTCCCTGTAACTAATGACTGGAAGTTCCTCTGGATAAGGGTGTCTGTCAAATGCCACTTTATAAGGAAAGATTATATCATAACCTCCATTTAGATGAGTGTCAACAACTTTTTCCCCCTTTTTTCTTCATTTATTTATTTTGCCCAAAACACAAAAGTATTTGCAGTGAGTACAGTACTTTGATAATAAAGGCTCAGATTTCTGTTTTATAAACAGGACAGGGTCACCCACATTCACATTTGCTTGCCTTCAATTAATCGACCCTCCTAATTGTTATGTATAGCAAACAGAGAATACCATCGGTTCACATACGTTTTCAAACCAAGACATTTAATGTTGGATTGTTTTGCTTAATGAATGAATAAAACAGTGATGCCATTCAGTTCTTTTTATCTGTCATTAACTTGATGATCTAATCATATTATAAATCTTTTATGAAAATGGTTTACTAACTTTCTAGCAAGACTATATTTATCATCTTTGTGTTTTTCCCCTATTTTCTATGATATCATTGAGCTTTATTTTTCAAGTGTGCATCAAATTAGATTTTGAAATAAATATATATGCACATTTGGCTAATCTTTTAATTATGCATAAGTTTCATGTTTAGCACATCAGTAGGATCTCTCATGTCTCATGTCAAATCTGGGTTTAATGTTTTATAGAGGTCATGAGTGGCTCATGAGCCTGCTGACTGCTTCTGCTCTTTTTGGTTGCATAAATTGACCCTCCTAATTGTTATGTATAGCAAACATGTTTCATGTAAATTATATGTATATGAGAGTAAATTTGGGTGTCATTTGCAAATTATATGTAAATAAAGGACTAGTGAGCAGGTGGTTCTTTTCACACAGCTAAAGCTGATTCATCAATTACACTCAAATCGCTGCTTGTTTTGATATCTTGTGACAGTTTCATGAGTCATATGTGAAGTAGTTTGTGTGTCATTCTGGGTGATGAAATCCATGCTTGTTTCTACAGAACCTACATTGTGTAAGGTCCATTGTCTCCTTTTGTTTCTTTGTCAGATCTTGCTGCTTTTACACATACACAGTCAGGTCTACTGATCCTGGTTGTATCCAGTCTAGTATCTATTCTGTGTTATGTGTTATTTCTATCATTGTCTGTATTACCTGTATCAAGCTCTAGTGTTCAGCTTCTCATGTCCTAGTCTAATTTTACACCTGTCAAGCACTGTGCCTTTCTAGACGCAGTTCTATAGGTTGTTGCTTATTGAGATTGATTTCTAATGAGAGAAACTTGGATTAACATTAAATAAAAGTTCAATGAATGGTCACTAAATCATGGCGGCCTTTACCATACAGTCGCTTCATTTTTTAAATATCAAATGAGGTGATTCACATTTACAGTGACCTGCTGGCAAAATGGCCTCGTCAGCAACCACAGAAGAACATGCCCTAAGGCTCCTGCGGTGGTGGAGGCATCAGGCCAAGCAAAAGGCCCTCACCATCTTAACCTTTTAGTCAAAGAATCAAACCACAGCTGAATACTGAGAAAGGGTACAAACACAGCAACAAATGCACATACAAATAGTCTCTCTCTCTCTCTCTCTCTCTCTCTCTCTCTCCCTCTCTCTCTCTCTCTCTCTCTCTCTCTCTCTCTCTCTCTCTCTCTCTCTCTCTCTCTCTCTCTCTCTCTCTCTTTCTCTCTTTCTCCATATTCCTTCCTCCTCTCTACTTTCTACCCGCACCCTTCTCTGACACTTGCTCTTCTTCTTAACCTTTTCGGAGAGAGGAGCAGGGTGCTGGTGAATGCACAGAAGAAGAAGAGTTGACATTAAGCAAGTGGAGTGGTTGTGGTGTATGGAAGGTGAGCATCCTCCAGTGTGAAGACCTTTAGCCAAGATAGTGTCAGCACAGGTGTTCTGGACAAGGCTATTTTTGGTGAAAAAGCAAGCAAAATCTTCTGTACCATATTGAAGCATTGAGTGAGATCCTAAGGAACTATGATGTGACATATTCCCTGGCCAACATTTAACTGTGGAGCAACACGGAAGAATCTCTCAGGAAAGCTGCATAACACAAGCTCAAAGTGAGACAGTACAATAAAATCCTTAGCTTTCCTCTTATTGGACAACTGCACTTCACCAATTCAGAACTCATCCAAGGCCAACCATAATCATTGCATTTGAATAAGTGTGCTATTGCATGGCATAAACTGTTTATTATCTTGTAATAACATGTATATTAAGCATGAATAGACCAGAGTAGATGGATATTCAACAATTAGACCCATGCCATAGTTTCACTGGTGATATAAGCATGGAGTAATAATAATAATTATTTCCTAACTGATACTTCATAGTAAGTAGAAAATGAAACGATTTGAACTTCCTGTGCATACAGTCTGGTTTTGTGGACAGAAAACTGCCCTCTATTTTTGATCCAGTTTTATGAACATCAAACTACAAGAACAATCTGGAACGTGTTGATACAGAATATAAATGCATTTGTAATCTATGTAATTAAAATGGTGTACCAAAATGAAAGTATTAATATTAGAATAATATTAGAAAACATTTTTAACACATCCTTACACACAGACTCACATATAATAGTTTTCAGAGTCTTGGTGTGTGTGTGTGTACGCTGGAGCACTTTGAAGCGTGGAAGCATCATTAGAGGAGAATGGGGCTGCTGAGGGTGCTGGAAAAGGGCTACCACACACTGTTCAACCTTACTGAGGAGCCGTCCGCCTCGGCAAACCCCTAGAGAACCATTACTCAGGCAGCAAGCAGCACATTGTGAACCCTACTAAAGTTATCACAGCATTATCGTAGCTGCCTGGATCTCCTGCTCAAAGGGGATTTCCTCTTTTTTGCCTTTATTTTCCTCTATTTCTCACTTATTCTCTTAACATTCTGACTTTCTTGTGTTTCCCTTTGTCCAAAAAGAATGGGACTGCCTCGAAAGCACTCCTAAAGCCAGGTTTTCGGACATTCTACTAAACTTCCAGTGAGGATTCCACTGACAATAACTTAATCTAGGTCTGAAAACCAACCTTTTAGAATTGAATCATGGGGATCATGGGGATATTACAGTAAGCCTTTTAAAACAGGGCTTAAATCTTGATCTGATGACATGCTTTCTGCAACCCAGCACTCACTGATCTCTCATGAGCAAGAATTTAAATGTTATAAACCCATATCTTCAATAATGGTCAGAAGCAAACCAAGCAAACAAAAGGGAAGACAGAAAATGTCAAATGCTGTTTGACAGAGCTAAGTAACATAAACAATTTTTAAAAAATGTTCAGTGAGGTTCTTCAAACTAAAACATTGTTAAAAAGAACATTCACAAAAATTCCTCAAGGAGCCAAAGGTGTTTTTTCTGTGGCATTGCTCTGAAGAACCATTTTTGGCACTCTTACTGTTTTAACGTTCTTTGGGTTATTTTTTTTTATCATGCTGTATATATATACAGACATGGACGTTATTTACAGACAAAACACAAAGACCAAGATATATACATATTATCACATGCACCAGGTCACGTGAGGTCACGAGGCACCAGACCTCGCGCAGGTATTTAAGCGGGAATTAGGTACACGTGAGCACCAGACATTGAGTTCATGTCAACTCTGTCCAGGTCCCGACTCAACGTGAGTACTCCAGCTCCTCCTCCTTTCTCTACCTGTCTGTGTGCGTGTGTGGAAATTTCCTGGTGGAAATCTCGACAGGTTTCAGGATCAAGGGAGAGACCTTTTTTTCTTTTACTTACTATTTCCATTAACTGTTTATTACTTGACTTTTTACTAACAAAGGAAATTCTTAAAGGACTTTGGTGTGTGATTTAACGCAGAATTCCCGTGACACCATATTTGATTGTTGTTGCTGCTAAACATGTACTTCCATGCCAGCTGCTGTAGTTTAACATATGTGACAACAAGGCTGTGCAAGTTCACTACCATTTCAAGAAGACTACATGTCCTATCAGATATTTTCTTAAATGAATCAAAAGCCATGGATTGCACAACATTGACAGTAAAAGCGTTCATTTGAGGTCATACCAATGAGCACAGAGCAATTTCAATATAAAGGTCTCTGAGTTTGAATCCCTGTAGCATATCACTCAGAATTCTGCAGTGGTTGAGCCCCCCACCTGGCAGTAATGCAGTTTCCCATTAGGAGAGATGATAAATGCAATGCAGGGAGCTGAGTATATTTTTGTAGTGTCTTGCACAATGGTGTGAGAATTATCCTTATTGAAAAAAACAGTAAGCAAGCATTCATTACATGCAATACAATTAAATTTCCTCCATAATAAGTCAGATTCACCATTCAAGTAACATTTTTAGGTAATTTCAAGCTCAACTGTATTTGTTAGGGGAGTTTTAACAGAATACAGTTTTACAGAATAAAGATAGCAAAAGCAGAAGATACAGCAGGGTTGCCTCAGTTTCCATATCCAGGCTGACTAATGAGGTTTTTAAGCATGAAAACCCAAATAATTGCTGATGCATTTGGGACTTGTGATGTTTTTTTATTTATAAGCCGTTGAATGTATTCTATAGCATTCAAACTAACTGATGAAATACCATAAGCACCAGAAACACTAGATCTGAAGTTGCTTTGTTGTCCCTGTGACAGTGCTGAAGAGACAGCTTGAGCAGTTTGGAAATATTGTTTGAGTGTGCAGTGAGAAAGTTCTTTCATACTCGTTTTTGTATTTCTCCAAGCAGGTGTGATAACATTATACAGTTCTGCTGATGCAACAAGAATGAAGACTAAATAGAATTACAAATGAAGCAAAACCCCCCAAAACTTTTGTTTTTGTATTTTCAACACATAAAAGATTTTAGAAGCAGATTACACGCTTCTGAATGACAGAAGTCTTGATGCAGATGCCACAGCACACCTTCAGAGGTCTTGTGGAGTCCAGGTCTCAATGGGTCAGAGCAGATTTAATGGCACAATAATCATAAACCTATGTAAGACATGGATTATTGTTCCGCTGAGTTGTTATTCATTGAGGTCAATGAACAATGATACAAGTTCTTAGTCCAGGCAAGTTAGAGTCCAGACAGCATGACAGCATGAGTCCAGACAGCATGAGTTCATTGAGCTTAACAGTAGTTAACAGAGAGTAAAATGCTGATCTTTAAAACAAATTTAACTTACTTTTGTAGTTCAATTAATTCAAATGATTATGGCCCTCCGGAAACAAAATATAATTTTGTGTATAAGAATTGTGCTTCAAAATACATTAAAGAGTTTAGCAGGTTATATAAAAATTATGCATGGTAGGAACTGTTTGTCTTATCTTTGATAGAGTGCTACTATAATTGGACTGGATTGTTGGACCTACCAGACTCATACCAAGAGTAAAGAAAGATAAGATGGCAGTGAGTACAATAACTACACATTTGCAACCACCAGGCGAGCTACACAATGTTGCATCATCACAATAAATAAACAGTTTTGATGCACTCATTATTTTAAACATGTCATAATTGTAATCCTTATGCTAGATATAGTGCAAAAAAAAAAAACGGGGTTCCAAGAGCACTTGTGAATAGAGAAAAAACACAAATTTGTGATATGGTAAAAAAAATGCCAAAAAATGCCTATTTTATAGTGTAAACCCTAAATATGCACCTAAATGTGCTCCCAAAACAATTTAATTTCATTTTAAACTTAGCTTTAAAAATTACCCTTAAAGAAAATTTAAAGGTAAACCCGTATCCATACTGTACAGTTTATACTGAACTGCTGTCTCCCGCAGTGCTAGAATGTAAATACAGATGTAACCCCTGTATAGACTGTACTGTAATTCATGAACACGCGTTTTCTTTGCTGTTAGCAAGGCAATCAGATGTTGAACAGCGGAGGCTTATTCTGTTAAGGTGTCTGATTGCCTTGCTAACCGCCGCACCCAAACATAAACAACCAGCCATAACAGTCTGCAAATTTGCGGAAGTTTCTGTAAACAATTCTTAGTTCGGTTCTAAGACAAAATCTGTGACTGCTTATTTCGTACTTTTCAAGTGGTATATGGTATATGGTTATGTGTTGATGTCAAACTGGGGTAGATTGTTGATGTATATTGATTGGTGCTTTATTTAGTATTGTTCTCAAATTTGTAACTAAAAATAAAGTTGTCCTCCGAAGAGCGGGGTGGTGGTGGGGTAAAAAAAAAAAAATCTACGACTGCTGAACCGTGAATAAGTGAGGGTTCACTGTATAATCACAAAAGATTGAAAAGTTGCATTTTTGAAACATTTCATTGTTCTTCTGACTGTTGGAAATGAGAGTTACCAACAGAACTGGTCAGTCCCATTCACTTACTGCGAATGTATTTCCTAAGGACCCTGGAAATTACACAAAATTACAAAATGCAACAATCCTTCTGGTCACAAAAGACCAAAACACACCCATGACAACAAAACTACCAGATAAATTGAGAAAAAATTCATGTCATTAGTCTCTAATCTGATTTGCCATATAAGAGCCGATTTCATTATGTTGAAGTCAAATAACTGTTGATGACTTACACCTATAGCTCATGCCTTAAAATAACATACATTTAATTGACATATACACATTTTCTCTTAAATCACCTCTCCAGTATACAGTAACATACTTTTCTCTGCTCTGAAAACTTTACATTGTGTTGCACAAATAATGAAAAAAAGTTTAAAGTAAACAAACAAACAAACAAATAAATAAATACATACATACATACATACATACATACATACATACATACATACAGATATACAGACTTACATAAATGCAGATTTTATTAATTTTTCAACTCAAATACTTTCGATGAATTGAGGTAGCTTATTTTATTTGAATAAATTCACATCAGTTGTTTGTTACTTGTAAAGTGTATGCTCTTTGCTGAGAGGATTTGATTCCACAATAGCATTAGCAAGATCAGGTACTGACCCTAGGTACTCATCCCAAAGATACTGACTGGAGCCCTGTCACTCCACACACCAGTGCTAGAGGAACTCGATGGGCATGGTTACTTTAGGCTCAGATGTGGCATCTCCAGAGAGTCCCATTCTATTAGCACTGCTGTTCTACGGAGATTATAAAAGCTGTGTGTACACAGTTGAACACTGGCGTCAACACTGGGTGCACCTTAATTAATGTAGCTTAGTAAAACCTTAAAGGGTAGGCTATCCGACGGCTTTTGGACTTATTTACATAAATATAAATTTTATTGCAGATGCCTCCCGCCACACACATACACTTATATTCCCACACACACACTGACACACAGTTTTTATAGTCTATTGTCTTCTTGCCCTCATCTGCTCCTGCTGACTGTGGGCTTTAGCAATGAGGTAAAATTTCAGTGCAATATCATTACTCACATATCCTACGACCTTGATAGCTTGCACAGCTGGCCTCTCTCTCTCTCTCTCTCTCTCTCTCTCTGAGCTAGGCACACAGGCAGTGTTCTACAGTAGGGGAGAAAGTGAGAGCAGTGCATAGAGAGCAAACATTAATCCGTGCTGATGTCAGCACTACCAAAAGATGAAACAAAGACAGGAAACTTTCCTGAAAAACATTCATATCTGTGCCTCATCTCTCCATCTGTTTTTCCCCTTTCTTACTCTTAGCTCTCCTTCTTTTCTTTTATGTCTTCCTCTCACTCCATTTTCGTCTTTATCTTTCTTTTTCCTCTTTCCCGCTCTCTCTCATCTCGAAGGTGACACTTACCATATTGTTGAAAAAGGTACTGTCAGCATGTCGCCAGCCGCAAACTTATCAAACTCTCTTAAAGTTATAACACCCAGTCTATCCTAGACACTAACCCTTTCAAGATTGGACAAGACACTCAAACTCTAGATCGATTGTTACATTTTTAGTATAGCTACTACTTTTGCTATACAATTCAAATATGTTCAAATTCCAATTCTTCGTTTAATTACATATTCATGTATTTATATTTGATTTACAGTCCATATTACCAGTTACAGGTGTATGAGTTTTTCTGTTTCTTTCAATGTCAGAACAAGGCAAACAAGTAAAGTATATAGTTTTCTTTCCCCAGAATGACTTGCATGAATAGCATTAACTTTTTTCCACAAAACTTCAACCATAACTGCATAAAATCAACCAAAAGCGATATAAGAACAACACTTTTAAGATAATTAATTTTCTTCTTTCAATGAACTATGAGTGAAAAATAATTAATTTCAAAATACAACATGCTTCAGTTGTTGATGAATAAAATACCGGCCTATTCATGTTTAACCTATGTTATTACATGATAATAAGCACTTTAATACACTATAATAGTGTACTTCTTGTGCAGTGAGGATTACTAACAGATAAATGGTTTATCCAAATACAAATGACTTTTCATTAAGCATGTTTAGTCACTCTTTCAGGCAATTCAAGTCATGTGTTAGAATACCTCCATGGTGCACATCTTTAATGAACGTTTATGTTCTTTTGGCTTTTTTTTTAGCTTTTAATGAATTCAGCTCTGTGTTATTTTAGCAAGATTTTAACACATTCCTTCATCACCTATATATATGCCTTATTCACTTCACCTCTTCGCTGCCCATAATCATTCATTTCTGTGAAGTCCTTTGTGAATTTCTCCTGGTATGAGAAACATATTGATGTTAGTGAGCTGAGGGGAAAGACTAGCATAGAAAAAATGCATGCAAATCAATTCTATGCTTGGTTAGCATGGAAAGCTATGCCAAGTTGCTACATTATTTATCATAATAGACATGGGTCTAATACAGCTGCTGATTGAGCAACGCAGGCCTTATGCACTGAGCATCAGGCACTTGGTGGAATGTGGATGAAGCACCTCCATTATGGTATTAGTCACTGACTGTTTTGCTAAAGATGACTATTTTGCTTTAATGGCACTGGGAAAATGTATGTTGAGAAAGAGAGTGGATGAAATGGTAGCAATAAAATAAAATTCTCAAAAGTGTGTGACGGGAATAACCGCTCATACTTACATAATTTCAGAAGAATAATATGCAGTCAAGGAGGTTCAGCTCAAACACTGC
>JBBPCY010000013.1:10500669-10524932 GCA_037974405.1 Brachyalestes nurse
GACGTGTGGGCTCCCCTCAATTTGCATTGAAACCCCCCTTTTTAAATGCCCAAAAGAGATTATCTCCTTTCCCGCCAAATTTCAAACTCCTGATCTGATTATTAATTAAAAATCCACAACATGTGTCAGAAATGTGCAGATTTGTAAAGCAAACAAAAACTTACATTAACTTTTACATTTCGCTTGAACATAGGGTGCATATAGTTAAAATGGAATACCTGGCAAAATATGACATTGCTCTAAGTCATTTGAAAAAGGGTGTTTTTGAAGTTAATGAAATGCATGCAGTCCTAAATGAAACCTGTGTCTGGAACAAATGTACTTTCTCTTAACTCTGCAATTTTTCTGGGACCAAGGCAACAAGAGCAGTCAGCTAGCTATTTTGCAACCAATAAAAACTCTTGTTGTATTGTAAACATTTTATGTAAATAAATAAACATCTAAAAATACATTAATTATCCTCACACATATGCTTGTAGGTTTAATAATAATAATAATAATAATAATACTAATAGCATAGGTGTCCAGCATAATTTTACTTCATGAATTATTAATCTTCCACTACTCTCCCAACTCTTCAGTTAGTACAATGTTACATTCCTCACTTCTATTATTATTTGATGTACAGGTAGGTTTATTAATTGCTTTCTAATTTTAGGATGTTCTTATTTAATGAGTAATTTAATATTAGCTTTGCATTTGCCCTGTGTAATTTTTTTAAAAGGAAGAAACATTGATGACTGACAAGAACATAGGAGGAAAGGGACAAATCAGCCTTTTTAAAAATGTGTGTGTGCGGGGGGAGATGAGTAATTTGTGAAAGTGCCAAATTACTTGTTGCATTTTGCCCTTTATTTATGTACGTAAACAGAGGTGGACAAAGTACCTAACTTCATTAATTAAGTACAGATATTAAAAGTATTAAAAGTACATATTTCACTGCATTGTTTATTTATTTATTGCCACCACACAACCTAATGCATCTAACTTGCTTGTAGAAGATGTAGCATAAGGAGTAAGGTAGAATTTTACAGAATGAAGCACAACCCGAATTGATAAAGAGAACAAGTTTTTTATTAATTGTACACTACACACCTACACGAAAGGTATGTGTATGTACTATACGGTGGAGGGGCGGCGGGATTCCACGCCGCTCCAAAATTACCTGGCCGGCCAGTTTTTGCTTGAGGTGGCCAGGATTCACTGTCGGGTTGCCATTGATACCCCCGACCACCCCCAGCCATCACACAGCTCCACCCTTGGTCCTTGTTTATCTTAAGCAGAAGCTAGTTCTCAAAGTTGTGTGAGCTAACTGCTGCCTGTCTGGTGTTGCAGTGTTACAGCCTACAGGTGTGACATAACACTACTGGTGATTTCTGATAGGCTGTCATCTGCTAAAAAAACAATCACGTTTTAGAAAAGTGAGACAGTAACACCCACTTTCAGATCTGAAGGTAACGAGTAACGAGAACCTTGACAGAAATGCAGTGAAGTGAAAAGTTTGATTTTGTCTTTCAAATGTAGTGAAGTGAAAGTTCGTTTCCAAAATAAAAACTACTTAAGTGAAATACAGATACTCAAAAACTGTACTTAAGTACAGTACTCAAGTAAATGTACTTCGTTACTGTCCACATCTGTATGTAAATAATATCAGGCTTTAATGTACAATGTAGTGTTAATATATAATGTAGTGTAACCCCATAACACACTGAACTGATCTGCATGCACTACTATTAAGTGCTGACTTCAGATTATTAAGTGCCTGTAAAACATATTCATATCCTGTAACACAACAAGACTGAATTACCACCTCCAATGTGCATTACTTTCTCTGCTACCCCTCACTCAGTGTTGTCCATTATCTCTTACTTAATAGCTCAAGCAAATTAAGTAACGTTATGCATAGCAAGTTCATCTCATTATAACTCCACTTACACGATTTGACTAAAAACACAGTTTTCTTTTGTGCATGCTAATTACTGTGTGTAAAAAAAATAACAACTGTAGCTTGAAAGGGAAAACTGACATGACATGATAAGAAAATGCAATGGTGCAAGAATGGGTCAAAAACCCAGAATCACAAGATTATGCACACTTTTACCTACTAGCTAGTTGTGACAATGCCATTTATCTAAATAAATTTGAATGCCATTGGCTAGCATTAGCATTAGCTGGCTAGCTGGTTTACATCAGGGATGACTGATCTAGCTAGCAACATCATCTAGGATAACGTTTGTAAGACAACATTACAAGAGTAAATTGTACATTCATAGCCTAATATTGTATTGATACATACTTCCAATTTGTTGACAGATTCAGAAGCTCTTTTCTCACACACGCAAAATTTGTTACTTCAGCAGAATAGATTCTCCCATCTCTGATTTGGATTGGCTTGATTGGATGCCTGGCCATGTAATCTATTTAAACTGACCAATAGTACATACTACAGGATGCATAAAGATAGGGCTGGGCATTGTGGGCTAAAATAATTAGCTCCAGTGTATAACAATGGGCATAGTCGTGGCCTCGTGGGTAGGATACTTGCCTCTGGACCAAGGTTCAAATCCTACCTTCAGTATATCACCACTGGGCTCCTGAGCAAGACCCTTAAGCCCAAATTGCTCCAGGGAGACTGTCTCCTAAAGTGTCTGCTAAATGCTATAAATGTAAATGTAAATGCAACAACCTAAGGGGCATTTCATTCCATGTCCAGCCATCCCTGGGAAAAACAAATATTTTGAAGTTGTTAAATAATTTTTTATATTCAGTAAAATATATATTGGCTGTTTTATTTACTTTCATAAATATTTGAAGACATTAATTAAAATATTGAAATTACTTATCCTCTTCCATTTTCCTCTGTTTACTCCAAACAAATATTTTGACAATGAAGGTGTTCCATTTTACCAAGAGGGATTAAGAAAAGTTACCTCAGGACACGTTTGAAGTGGAGTGATCTGTTCTCTATTATTTACATTTTCTGTAACCGCTTATTCCCTACTACTTGCTGTTCTGTATTAATAATACTTTATTTTCTTTTCTATACAGTGATTTAGGTGCATTAATATATTTAGACTGGTATGAAACTGTGAGTCTAGACACAGGGATGGATCTGTAAATTGTTTTGTAAAACAAATTTTAACAATACTTACTCTGCACTTAACTGAATATCAGAGGTTGTGTTAGAGTGATTCACACAGTATCTGTTCAGTTTGAAAAGCAAAGCAATGTGGATGGCACAAGGCAGTTGTTTTGTTTTGGGTTTACAAACTTTTATTATGAAGGGTTATGGGTTTTGATGATTAGGTTCAGCTGTGTTTAGTTTGTGTTAAATGGTTGTGTTCTGTTATTGGTTATAGGGTTTGAGTTTGAAGTATTTAAGGGGTTTGTGTTACTGTTTCCTTTGCTGGTCAACCGTCATCCAGAGTGGTTATATTGA
Source organism: Brachyalestes nurse (assembly GCA_037974405.1). Classification (NCBI taxonomy): domain Eukaryota; kingdom Metazoa; phylum Chordata; class Actinopteri; order Characiformes; family Alestidae; genus Brachyalestes; species Brachyalestes nurse. Next base: position 10,504,109 of record JBBPCY010000013.1, read on the forward strand.
ATATTTCGCTTTATTCTTTCGCTTTGGATTCTGGCCCTCGTGAATGTCTCACGAAAGTGAATGTCTGCCTCCACGTCTGCCCTCATTTGGGAGAAAGGGGAAGATGTGACAGATTTACCAGCCTACCAATAGGTGCACAGGTAGACAAGGAGTGTGTGGTGTGCATACCTGAGGAAGAGGAGTGGCTCCTGAGAGAACTCTCCATGCTCTCTCAGGAGCTAATTGCACGAGACATGGCTGCCTATTATGGAGCCGACTGGCAAGCACCTCGACGAAGGCGCCAGCCATGAGTGCTCTCCTCCCGCTGGCGTCCTGCCAGGACCCTCGACCAGCGAGGAGAAAGCGAGCAAAGAGGCCCGCATTGAGCACACCGACAGAGGCGTCGACGGAGGCGACGAGTTCACAGAGCTGGTCACAAAGCTGGTCGCGGCTGTCCGCCAACTGCAGCACCCGGATGACTCCAATCACCCGTGACCGCACAGAGAAGGCTAATACTGCCTGTCCCAGCATAGAGACAGCTCTTGGTGGATGCTTTAGAGGGGAGTAGTGTAGCTACAGAGGCTAGCCTGGTTAGCATGAGGGCTAGAGCAGGCAGCCCAGAGCAGGTAGCAGGCAGCCCAGGTAAAGTAGCAGAGGCTAGCATGGCTAGTGTGGGAGTAGGGAGCTTAGAGCCAGTAGCTGGCGGGCCAGAACCAGCCGACTTCTAAGTCCTCTTGAAGAGTCACTAGGCTCATTAGCAGAGCCTCTTAAGCACATGCCACCCCCATGTACCCCATTAGCCCAGCATCTAAGCCCGTTAGCCCAGCAGCTAAGCCAATTAGCTCAGCCGCTAAGCCTAGTAGAGGGGCCTGTAGCTGCAGTAGAGGGGCCTGTAGTCGCCCAAGAGGGGCCTTTAGCTGCCCAAGAGGGGACTGTAGCCGCCCAAGAGGTGTCTTTAGCCGCCCAAGAGGAGTCTTTAGCCGCCCAAGAGGGGCCTTTATCTGCCCAAGAGGGGCCTGAAACCCCACCAGGGGATGGGGGGTCTCCCCCAGAAATTTTTAGGGGGGTACTGGGGTCTTGGAGGGCTCCCGTGGAGCTCTCTGGAGGGGACTTGGACCTGGGCACATTGGAGTAGCCCTCCAGAAGTGTTGTGAGCCTAGAGGGAGCTCTGTCCTGGAAGACGGCAAGGAGCTCCACAGAGGGAGCTCGGTCCAGGAGGATGGCAAGGAGCTCCACAGAGGGAGCTCCCTGCAGAGGGGCTCCCCGGAGGGTCCTTGGCCCATGAGGACAGTGGTGGGCTACCTGGAGGGGGCTCCGCCCAGATGGACAGAGACTATTAATGGGGAGCGTCCCATTAGCACCACCCAGCCACCTCTCACTGGACTACATCCTGGGTGGTCCGGTGGGGCTCATGGAATGCTTTTCCTTTGCCACTGCCTGCTCCTCATCCACCCTTGGGATGATTGGGTGGTTTCATGTCCTGTCAACGGCCACTAGAGGCTGCCACATTTTGTTTTGGGTTTACAAACTTTTATTATGAAGTGTGATAGGTTTTGATTATTAGGTTGAGCTGTGTTTAGTTAAATGGTTGTGTTCTGTTATTGGTTATGTGGTTTGAGTTTGAAGTATTTAAGGGGTTTGTTTCCTTTGCTGGTCAACTGTCATCAAGAGTGGTTATATTGCATGTTTCTCTTAATCTTTTCGTTTTGGATTCTGGCCCTCGTGCCTTTTGTTTTGTGGTTTTTGAAAATAAAAGAAGGGAAACGAAAATAGATGTCTGCCTCCGCATCTGCCCTCATTTGGAAGAAAGGGGAAGACATGACACCTGGCATGCGTGTAGATCTCTGGGAGGTAACATTTATTATTTATGATGATTTACAGAGGCGAGTATTTATGCATTCATGGTTTTTTCGTAAAAGAGAAAATAATATGAATATTTTTCGTGCTTAACAACATCAGTTTTCTTATAGCTTTGTTTATTTACATTTATTTTTGAGACAGCATTTCTGTATAGAACACAAGTAAATGAACAAAACTCAAATCTTGCTCTAAGGCTGAAACCTATTGGATTTTTCCACTAGTTAGTAATATTAGTGACCGGTAAATCTTATATATTATTTTGGTTATATGGTATCATTTGTTTTTTTGTTTTTTTTGCCTATATTTACATCTTCATGTCAGGTCAGTACACTGAAAATGTATGTTTTAGCTATAGGCTGAAAGGGCTTTAAATGTCCTAACAAGCAGATGTTTAAACAGTTGTTGGGTAACATTAGCTTGATAGCTAACTCACTAGTTAAGCTCACTAGTTTCCAGCAAATAAGCAATATGATTCCGTTATTTTCTTGTCCATAATCCTGTCATAGTGCATAATACAGCATGCATATTGTTAGTGTTTGCATGATTACATGGTATACATATTACCTGCGTTTTGTTAGGCTGTTTCTTAAAAACGTGTCTCAGATATGTATCAGACAAATGAATGGTAGGAAGCTATACATTATGAAAGACTAGCGAAATTTAGTTTGTGTCAGTTTCTAGCTAAATTTGCATTAAGCTTTTACAATGTAATAAATCTGCACATAATTGCATTCTTCCAATCACGTAGATATACATTCCTTAATATTGCTTTCTAGAATGTCTTCCACATTAGTCACACATGGGCCTAAGTAATATCTCTTTTTAACACACACATGCACACACACACACATACAACATCCAGACTGTGGACCCTGTTGTGGTGCCATAGGGCCTGTGTGTCGTGTCCCCTGTGGACATTTGCTGTTATTGGCTGAAATTCTCCCCTTGACATTTTCTTTGCTCTGATATTTGGACATTGCCAGCTGTCACATTAAAAACAAGGCTGCTGAGCACGCTGTTAGCAGCATATGCCTTGATTTTGGGAGCAACCTTGAAGTCCTTCACTCATGCAAAAAGCTCAAATGATCCATAATGTATAATTTTGACACAGGAAGGGGTTGCCTTTGGCATTCAGTGTATGTTCTGAAATGGCATTTCACACATGTAAATAATGAACTGGGTAAGTGACAGTATTCATTCATTCTTGTACATGTGAGTTGTTCTGACCTATGATTGGATACTTTTAAAAAATATATTCCTGTGTGCAAAAGGCTTTGAAATTTTTTTTCAAAGCTTTCGGTGACAAAAATTTATTCAAAAAAGAAAAAAAATCTTTTGAAAAATTAAAATCCTTAACATCCTTTAAAAACTACCATCGACCCTGCATTTAGTGCTTAGAATGTTCCCTTTGCCAGTATTACACCACTTAGTCTTAATGATGGAAGAACACACATGCAGGAATCTGAGATGGTCCCTCTTCAGCTCACTCAGTGGGTTTTCAGTAGGATTTAGATTAGAGGGCGAGGACAGAAAACGCAAAACCTGATTCTGTAGAAATGTCAGCACATTTGATGGACTTTAACTCACACATTTGTTAATTGCCCTGCTCAAAGATCCAATCCTGACCAGTCACAGCTTTCCAAAAGAGGAGGCCAGCTTTTGATTAAACAGTCCAACAGCATCACTCTTCTATCACTAAACTTCATTGTGGGTATTATTATTTTTTTCTTTGCTACGTGTACATGAACCAACTTGTGGATTTTTTTAGTCAAGGCTAATTCAAATTCTATTCAAGTTCATTATGGAGACTTGGTAAGCTCAGTGTCAACCAGTTCTTGCAGCTATCAAACTGCTGTCCTTGAACATTCTATCTCTCTCATCCTCCTCCTTTCCATTTGCAGGCAAAATAAAACTGGTTTGTTTGAAACTTCTTAATTATTTCACATGTGAAGGCAGTTTTAATTGTCATTGCTTGGTTTTAAAGGTCAACTTTTAAGGTTGCCTTAAAAGGTCATTGTCTCATTTCATGTTGGTTCATTGATCAGCATGTCACCTCATATTTATACTCCACTGAAACAAGAAGTCTTGGAATATCAACAAAAGTAAAATATGCAAGAGAATACAGCTCTCCGGAGGGGAAAAAATTAGAGACCACTGCAAAAATGTTCAGTTTCTCAGGTTTTATCTTTTATAGGTGCAAGCATGCGCGTCACTGCCATTCATTCTGGAGGGGACGTGTCCCCTTCACGTTTCCTAATTATTTGTTTTGGACCCCCCCACATTTAACATAAAATATTAGTTCACCCAGCACTGTTGAATCTTGAAATATCTCTTGCAAAAGAATCCATTCCACTTAATCTATAGGAGAATACACATACCAATGGAAATCCGGGTTTGCCTCCAACTCACCGCATGCAAGTGAAGTGAATCGTCAGTGCACAGACAGGCTGCTCGAAACTGGAGCAGGTAACGTCAGCCCTATTGTGGGCAGAAAAAAGTTTGGAAACCGTAGGCCGTGTTAAATGAAGTTTAGTTGAACATTCATTTAATGTGGCCTAGGGCAGCGGTTTCCAATCCCTCCACCCCCACCCCCTAAAAGGACCGAGACTTTGCATGCACACACGCACAACCCGAACCCCGTCCCCCATGCCCAAACCCCGCCGCTTATACAAATGCATCCCCTTCACATTAAAAATGCTTCCGATGCCCCTAGGTGCAAGTATTGAACTGAACAGCTTTGTCTTAGTTTTTAAGAACTGCTGACAATATTTCTCTTAATTTCCAAATAAAAATATCATTCTTTAAAGCATCATTTTAAAGGAAATGATAATCCATCAAAATAAGAGAAGTGGTGCAGCATTTACAGAACTTGAATAATTCAAAGAAAACAAATCTCATGTTCGCTTATACCCTTGATAGACTTCTAGTAGTGTTTTGCCATCCAACTGGTCACATTAAAAGAACTAAAATTTGATTTGGCGGACCACCTAATCAGTACCTCATAAAACAGAATGAGGTTGTCACACTCAGAGATGCTGATTAAGTCAGTGAATTTGAAGGTGAAAAAGACACCTTGAAATTTTTTGCAGTACAATGAACAATTTTTGCAGTGTGGCAGGAGACATTATCATGTTGAAAGAGGCCACTGCCATTTCGAAGACAACTTTCGATGTGAAAGGGTGTTACTTGGTTGATAAAGTTTTATAACATCCACATGAAGGGCCTAATGTTTCCCAGAACATTAAACTCTCCTCCGGTTTCCCTGTTGTCTACCCATCAGAATGGATGGATGGATGCCAATCCTCTGTTTATGAATGAAGCAAAGATTTTTTTAGGAGTCTGGCAGGTAAGACCTATAATATATACAGTTAATAATTAATGCTAGTGAAATGTAATCAGTACATTATTTAAAGTAATAAAAGCAACATGTACAGTGTTGTTCAAAGGACAGAGGGCAGCAGTTACAAAGTGTATTATTGTATAAATAACAGTTGGAAGACAGCAGCAATAAATGTGTGTATAGGGTTGAGTAGGGTGTAGTGTTGAGTAAGGTAGCATCAGACATGGTTAATCATAGACCATGGCCTATTTCTAGCAAGGGTTACGTGTGTGCATGTGGGTGTGGGTGTGTGTGTGTGGCTGTGTGTGTCTGTCTGTCTGTACTGGAACAGCTGTTTGGGTCATTGTCGGGATCAGGGTCAGCAGCTTTGGGTGTTAACCTTCTGCACCTAGATAGACAGTGACAATATCTCTCTGTCAGGGACCTCTGTCAAGGCATGTGACAGATAATCCGTGAGTCTGTGTGTATGTGTATGAGAGTGTGTGTGCAGGGATTCGCATGTGGCATGCATTTATACATACTAATGTTGTGAAATCGATTCAGAATATCTTATGTATGTGTGCATACGTGTGTTAAAAACTACAAAGACCTCATTAATATTCTGCAGCTAAATGTTAAATGTCTTATTTAAGTAGCGGTGCATTTATTTATTTACTATTTAAGTATTAATCTGTTACAGGTTTGATGTAGTATATTGGAGGATAGGATATTGCATTGAAATTGTAGGGACAGCCCATGTAGGAACTATGCAGGCTTGTGGTACCAGTTGTCAGTCCAATAATATAGACCAAGTGTTAAAAAGACTTTGATGTGCACTCCTAATAGATTACACATGCAAGAAAGTTCAAAGCCAATGTCAGAACTTCAGAGGGTTGATGGATTCCTTTGTGGTTTCTCTCTTCTCTTCTTCTCTCTCTCTCTCCCTCTCTCTCTTTCTCACTTTTCAACACCAGCCACCTTGCTTGGCAGCCTGCACATGATAATTTCCAGCTCCTCCTTTTCTCCCCCCCTCTCCATCTCTTTTTTGAGAAGGCCCCATACAAGGTTGATCCATCATGGAGAAGGAAAGGGAGAGAGAGAGAAAAACCTTGGTTCCTCTGTCCCTCGCTAAATTAGGCCTCTCCGTCACTCACTCCCCGTTTCATCTCCTACCGATTAGGAGGGAAATAAGACGCACCGTTTTCAGCGCACTTGCAGCCATTTGAAGTTTTCCTCCTACACAGCTTGGGTTCAATGCAAGAGGCTGCTGAAAATGTTCTCAGAAGCAAGAGAAAGAAGCTTTGAACCACAAAAATTGTTTGCCGCTTCTCATTTCAGCTGCTAAATCTTAAAAAGTCCCAGAGTTTAGGTTCACCTGAAGCTTTTTAGAGTCATTTAGAGTTCTTTTAATGTTTTTTTTCTATTTTTTTAATTAAAGGGACTTTTTTATGAATAAAGAATTATTGCTTTAATCAAATAGTAGCTATGATGGAACATTTATCCCCTTGCATATTAAAGATCAAAGTGATGAAAGTGAGAATTTAGGAAGATTCTTTTGAATATGAAACTAAATGGAAATTATTTGATGAAAAAATATATGCATTGGCCACCTAAATGGCTGACTGCTAATCCGTTCTGTATGTGTGATTCTTCTTGTAAAACAATTTTAGAGCATTAGAATGCATACAAATGAAGAACAGAGATTACACATTTTGGTTTGTTTTTACAAGGAGCACAGGCTTAGCTCCTCTTCTTTTTAATGTTCCCTTTCAACCACATAACGTATTTGTCCCAGCACCAGCTCAACACATTGATTAATGCAAACAGGTATTGCTTTGGGACTGCTTTGAGGAAGATGTTTGCAGTGGTTAAGCTTACATGTTAACATACATGAACAGACAATTTTATTTCTTTAATTCTAATGTTTTCATTAAACATTATGTTTAATGTTTACTGGACAAAAAGTTTATAGCTTTACATTTAACATATGCTGATCAGTCATAACATTAAAACCACTTGTCTATTTTGATTTAGTGGTCCAGTTCTGATGCTCATATGCCCACTCGAGTAGGCATGGGCACTCTGACTGGTCTGCAGCCATGCAACCTCTACACAACAAGCAATGTGTGTTCTATAATGACCACAATTACCATTTTCAGCAATTTGTGTTGCAGTAGCTGTTCTTTAGGATCGGACTAGACGGGGTAGCCTTTGCTTCCCAAATCAACAAGCAAATCAACAAACAAACAATATTGTTCTGATAGCAATAACACACGCTATGGCCAAAGGTCTGTGTGTTTGGCTTTTTCACTTGAACCCATGTCTATCGAATAAAAAAAAAAAAAAACACAGATGAAAGCGAACAGTGGTATGTGTTGAATGGGTATTGAAGAGACCAGTGTCTTTCAATAAGATTCCTTTCTAACAAGTGAGAGGTTTTTTTTCCCTTTCATAGCTGCCCCAGTCAACCTTTTTTAAGTGCATTTATTGTGAAGTAAAAATGTTGAGAAGAAACAACAGCCCAGCTTTCAGATCACAGAATAGGACTCCTGAATGATGGAGAAATTGACTTTTTTCTGTCTAAATGAAACAAATAATGTTCATTGGGATTCATATGTTGGACTTCCATGGATGAGCATCCATACACAAACCTAAAATAACCCTGGGCAATGACAAGCATCAATTGTAGATTTTGTATAGCACACTGCCATTCTCTGGACTTCTAGAGAGTCATGTTCTTCCAATTTTGTGGCAACATTTTAAGGAAGGCGCTTTCCTGTTGAATGGTAATGATAACAAAATCCATAGAGAAATGAGTTTGAAATGAGAATCTGATGTGGATGTAATGTTCAAGAGTCTACAAATGTTTGGTCATGGAGTGTATATGGGCGTAAGATCTATGTGTAGACACTGTTGGAATAAAATCTCTTTTTCTCTTTGTATCTTTGTATCTCTTTTTATTTTTCATTTTTAATTATAATTTTAAAACATCAACTGCTGTTTATACAATTTCAAATTTTATGGTGAACACTATAAATAGGGCCCAAAATAAGAACATAAACTGAACTTCGTATATCATAGCTGGAACACTACTGGATCTGGGACTGTTGACAGTATGCTAAAGTCATTGTTAACTAAGTGCAAGGTAAGGTGAAAGCAGATGCATCGGAAGAACTGGAGCCAGAAAATCACATCTGTGCTTTGCGAATAAGAAGGAGTGAGAGAGCTCACTGCAGTGCCCGCATTTTCTCTAGGTGGACACATTCTTGGCCAGGCCGCCTATGATTTAGAGGACCTTTGCGTATTGCAGATTCACAGACCATGGTTGCATTTCTGAAGGTAAGCAGAAGCCTTGGAGGTGGAAAGTACTTTATGAAGGTATGGTGATTGTCTTTAACAGAGAAAAAAAATTTGCATCAAATGTGATTTATCGAGCTAAATCAAATATGAATTTATTCCACAGTCTGAACAAAAAAAGACTAAGATAAGAAAGGTTAGAGAGAGTGGCTCCTAAGTCTTAAAAAACAAGATTTCTCTAGAGAAATGAAAGTGCATATAAAGCTATTTGTTATTAAAAGAATGGTGTAATTAAAGCCCAGAAATATGCTCTAATCTTGCCGTTTTTCTATTGCTTTCTACTTTCCTTCATTAACTGCATTTCATGTTTAATGTTTATGACTTCTCCCTACAAACAAATGACTGCAGTGTATCCTACAGGGAATATCTCACATTTTTAATCAGTTCTAACCTCAAGCTTTGACATGTAAATTTCATTGCACTGGATTTAATTTTGCATTTCCCATATGCAATGTAAATATATGCATATTTCATATTCAAGCAAGTAAATTGCCTTTCTCCCCAAAGCCAACTGCGACAAATAAAATAGATGGAAATCTAAGGTAATATCAGTCAGTAACATAAGGTATTGATGGTTTGATCTCTCATTAGGGACACTAGCACTGTGCAGGGTTTGACCGGAAAGATGCCTTTAATTACACCAACTAAAATGCTCAAAACTAATGGGCCTCATCATGGCTATAATGTTACTCAAACTGTCCAGAGCCAAAGTAGCAAGGTCTTGCTGAAAGAAAAACTGCACAAAGGACCAAAGAGTTTATTCAAAAGAAGTTTATTCAGTTATTTGGATGCAGGCGCAGTCTTACACTTGGTATCTTGTTAGTCCCCCCGTCACTTCTAGTTAGAGTTGGATGTCTCAAGACCAGTCTTGGTCTTGGGACCGATCTTGAGACAACTTTTACGTGGTCTTGGTCTTGTCACAGTCTCAACGGACTTTGGTCTTGGTCTTGTCTTGGTCTTGCTGTCTCAGATCGACATAGTGGTCGGGAGATTTGGAGCCAACATTATCCATGACACACAACATAATTTTCGATAATGCAACATTATTATTATTTTGCAATTTTGCGCCTTTTAAACATAACCAATCAATGACGTACATGTATGTTGTTGTGATTCAGACAATGGCGCTCATCCAGTCAAAATATGCAAGAGTAGTGCTAGTTAAACATTAGATCCAGCATCACAGTGCTAGTCAGTAAGTTACAGAAATAATGTCAGCGATTTCTTCAGTCATAAAGTTTGCATTTATAGAACACAAAGAGTTTTTTGCAGCACAGGTTCAAAAAAGAAGCATTCGGCAAAACACAGATTTTGCTCTGTCCCCTTGACCGAGACACCCGGGACTACCTTAACCTTCACCAGTAGGGATGGGAATCGATAAGAAATTATTGATGTCAATGCCATTATCGATTCTTCTTATCGATCCGATTACTTAACGATTCCATTATCGATTCCTAAACAGTATAACACTTCTGTGGGGGTTATGTTCCAAGAGCACTCATGTAGCTATAGTAAAAACCGTGTTGTGTTGTGGTAAAAAAAAATGCTTAAAAATGCCTATTTTTAAACTGTAAACCCTAAATATGCTGCCAAAATTGCTCCCAAAATACTTTAATTACATTTAAAACTCAGTTTAATACATTACCCTTAACAAAAAAGGTAAAGGTAAACCCATATCCATACTGTACAGTTCATGCATGGGTGTTTTCTTTGGTAGCTATGCGCTGTCATTTCCTTTGGTATAAGCAGGGTAAATATAGTAATAACCAGAACCGCAAGTGTTATATGTTTGGCCAGCATGTTCAGGATTATAATGCATAAACCAGCACACTATTTTTGTTATTTTAGACTTTCTTTGGTCAAGTAAATGTAAATGCAAAGATCATCTTTGTGACAACACAAGCATATTAACTGCCTCCAAAATGTTCTCGAAGACTAAATCTCAGATGTCCTCCAGATGAAACTGGCATGGAACTCTTTACATTTTCAAAGCTTAGATAGATCAGAGTATGCTCAAATTAAGTATAATGGACTGGTTTATCCAAGCCATAGACTGTTATGGTAATTCTTGCCAGAGATTTTGCACCGATGGCCTTTCATATTGGCTAAAACCATAGAATAGAGAGAAATTGGAGAGTAAAATGAAAGGCAGAGGATCTGAAGCTGAATTAATATGCTCTTTTATGATTTGCATTTGCCATGCATTGAATTCACTTTAAGTTAAACATTACCATATCTGCCGTTATAAAATGCTGAGGTGTTATAATGTGTTCTGTTTCTCTTGATCTTATGGTAGATTTAATAAATGCTGGGCAATTAGGTGGATGACAAATGCTTCAAATATGTAATATTGAAAAATCCAAGCTAAATGTACCTGATATTTCTGTTAAGTTCATTTGTTCGAATCAATTAACAATTGACTCTTTATTAATTAATTAATTCATTCATTCACAATCCCACTTATGCTAACTAAGGTCACCGGGGTGCTGTGTGCTTTCCTGCCTCTTTTTATTCTTTACAAATAAACAGATGACTTTAGAGTTAACTTTAAACCCTCTTTTATGACTGGCTGCCCTTTATCATGGCTCATCCAATCCAGGTCCTTGTAATTTCAACATGAATGTGTGGATCAAAATGCTAAATGTGTTGGTTTATGTGACATTATGAAACTATGAATTCAAAGCAGACTGTTTTTGTAAATTAGTTTCCAAATGTGGATCATGCCCACTAGTGAGTGAGTGGTGCATTTCAACAAAGATATGGCCCTATGATGTGTGTTATGGAATGAAGTTTTTTTTTCCTTAACTAGTGGGCTTACAACAAGCATTCTCCAACTAAGTGTCCCTTTTACAGTTCTTTGAACTGTAGCAAGAACTTAATGACCTCTGTATTCGGGTCCACAAGGGACGGGCTGCCTACATGGTACATACTGTGCTAAATGCTAGCCCACCCGCAAAATAATGCCATCAGTACACGGTACAGAGGACCAACACTGTAGCGATTTGTAGTCCCCAGTTCACTGTTGCTCTTTTCAAACACAACGTATTGATCTCAGTCTCAGCATCTCTGTGTGGAGTCTGACTTCAAATCCAGTGGACATCTGCTTCCTACCAGCCATTCTCCTTTCTTCAGATTTCTCTCAGACTCCCTCTCTCTCTTTCTTTCTCTGTCTGTCTGTCTGTCTGTCTCTGTCTCTCTTCTTCACTCTCTCTGTCTGACACACACCCTCATTTCTGGTAGACACAAATCCTGGTAGAATAGCACAAAAATATGGAGATATTAAATGTGTATAAAATTGGTATGTATTCCACTTTGCTTGAGGACAACTCATGGTGGTTGGTTCCGCATCAGTGTTGAAACCAAGGCATGAATTTGCATTAGGGTCTCAGAAGATGGTTTACTGAGAGACTTACTTTAGCAAAGTAAGCAGACACAGTGGCTAGATGGAGGCACAAGCCTTAGACACCTGTGGAAGCGTTTATTCCTTTCAAGTCTTTTCCATCTCAAAAAATGGAATAGTGGGCAAGGCATGCACAGTTTGCATCATTGGCTGTGGCCTTTGTAAACTGCATATTAAATTCAGGTACATTTTGGGGACATATTATGGTCACATCGAAACAGAATTTCATTTCTAGTTATAATGTCATTCTTAGATTTCTTTAAGTGCCTGACTCAGGAATGCAACAATGTTTAAACAGGAATGGGCTAAAATGTTCTAGAATCAGAAGCCCAATAAAGTTGACACATTTTACCTGCATGTGGCGACTGGTGGCCTGGTGGTCAAGGAGGTCTTTGGCTCGAATCCCAGGACTGCTAGTGGTACCCTTGACAAAGGTACCATCCCCACACTTTGCTCCCCCAGGCACAGCGCCGCTGGCTGCCCACTGCTTCACTTGGTGAATGAGTTAAATGCAGAGAAAAAAATTCACTCTGTGTGCTGTGGTGTGTTCACGCGTAACTAAAATGGCCACTTTACAATTTGCAACACCCATGAAACTATCAGAGGGACTCAAGTGTGAACATAATACAAAGAAATATCACACTACAAAAACTATACTGTTTTTTATTTTACACAGTTTTTTTCATATACAATTTGTATATTTGTATTTTCTTCCAGAAGAATTCATTTCCAACTTTGACTGGATATATCTTGTGCAAGTCATTAATACACTTAATCAGTTGTGGGGTGTATTGTGTGCATGATTTAAAAAGAAAGGAGTTGTTGACGACCTTTGTGTCTTGCTTAGTGGAACTTTTCATGGTATGTATGAATATGTGGGTGCTGGCTGCTGCATACAAGACGATATTAGGCCAAACTTTACCAGTAAAAATGCTGATAATGCACAGGTTTTTGGCTGTGATAGGGGCTTAAGCCTGTACATTTTGACAGCTCTTTATATAACCAGGGGTTAATCCTACCTTACCTAATGTATAATTAGTGATACATTCAGTGATACATTCAGTGATACAACTCATTCTACCCCTAGAGTATTTACAGTGTGTTCATGTGTAGTGAAATATATCAGCATGGTGTATTGAAGTTTTCTTTGTGCTACTGTTTTCTATTATTATTTATTTCACTGTATTCAGCTGTTCTCAACATAAGGATGCTGCTGCCCAATTTGAAATCGGAATCTCTTCTGGGACCCAATCAGGCCTTTAACTGCAACAGTGATAAACACACAGTCATTTCATCCATCCAAATTCCCCACCAATGATGAAATATAGGATACATGTTGGATCAAAACTAGGTCAGACGAATGAAGAATGGAAAGTTAATATATATGTATCTATTGATATAATAATTTGCTTGCTTGAAACTATGGTTCGCAGCAAACCAAATCAAATACAAGAATTCCTGCCTTTTTTATTTCATGATCTTTAAGTGTCAGAATATGATGACTGTTGAGAAACAGAGCAGAAGAAATAAGAAGACTAAAACAGAACGTATCTGTTATTCCTGTACCTGTGGTCTAATGGGCATTGCACATGCCTTCCTTTGAGTACAGAAGGTGTGTGCAGCGGTCAAGTGAACGTCTGCTTTTCTGAACGACCCTACTGGGAGTATGAATGAGAGAGAGCGAGGTGAGATCACACTCGTCCTGTGAGAGGACTGGCATTGAAAGATGAGATGAGAGGTCATGACCTTTGCTTTATCTTTTTATCCATGTGTAAAATTGTCAAGTTACTGGTGAAAGGGCTTGAGTGTCATCTTTTATTGACTCTGCTGCATTCGTGTGTGTGTTGGGGTTTGAGAAAGCCTGTTCTTTCACACAACAAAATGACTGCTTTTGTTGAACCGAAGAAGAAATGCCTACCATTTTTGCGTCCCTTTTCCCCATTCGACCTGTACTATATGCCAATTTTATTTCCTTCCATGTTCCTCCATGCCACCTTTTATGGTATGATCATTATTTTTTTCATCACCTCTGACAAATGGCCTGAAACTTTCCTCTGCAGTGAATCTCGGACCAAATAGTGTCATTTCAAAATGTGCACATTCAAAAATGGGAAGAAGTCATATCGTCTGAAAAGTTGTGACAGCTTCTGGTGGCTTGCTTGCTGTTTCTTTCCCATAGTGGTTGAACTCCAGCCCTGTTTTATGTGAATGCATTTGGCTTTCAGCACTGGGCAAATCCCTGCTGCCACAGCATTTGCACTCTTTCTTCACTTTTAGCTAAGCCGAGCAAACAAACTGAGAAATTAGTCCCTCAGTAGTCTCAGTATCAAACTCTTCAAAATAAATAAATAAATAAATAAAATAAATAAATAAATAAAAAGACTCATGGCCAAAGTCTGGGAACAGGGGATGGTTGTTTTTGTTTGTTGAAGTTTGAAAGAATTATTCAGCAGTGTAGGTCAGTCCGTTTGTTTACAGAGAAAAAGAGAAGGTCTAAAGGCATTATGCAAGCTGTCTATTGTCCACAGCAGAAGCCTCTGTATCCCAGATCTCAACATAACCTGGGAATTCCTAATCTGTTCAGAGCAGATCAGCATCATATTCCTATTCATGGTCATGGTAACATGTTCCTATAGCTAATACTCAGTATACACCAAAAGCATTTAGATTAAGGATGTTCTAAATAGGCAATTCTCTTAAGAATTATCTAATTACTGGATTCACTTTAAGGTGCCCCTATTTCCACCACAGGTGTTCACATCCTTGGACCAAGCTTTCAATTTATGACTGAAATATAAGAAAAGAATGACTGTAGGGTAAGTGAAAACCAGGGCTGGGGACACCGTCCCTCCCTTTTGATGAACAGTGACAGGGCTAAAAGAGAACTTAGGAACAGGGAGAAAATGGGATGGTGGTGGAGTGTAAAACCTTTATCACAGGAAAAGGAAGGCATAGAAGGAAATGTGTAGGACATTAGATTAAAAGGACAATGAGCTTTAGTTTGATAGGTGGATTTTCTATCAGTACCCATAATTTCAGAAGAACAGTGGAAGAACAGGAGGACAAACTTTTGGACGTACACTACATATTGGGAAACCTGACCATTACATTTGTTGGTGCCCCCCTTAGCAGCTATAACTGTTCTTGGAAGGTTTACCGCAAGATTTTGGAGTGTTTCTGTGGAAAACTGTGTCCATTCATCCTGTTGAGCATTAATGAGGTCAAGCACTGCTGTTGGATCAGACAGCCTGGCTCACAATCTCTGTTCCAGTTCATCCCAAAGGTGTTGGATGGGGTTGAGGTCAGGGCTCTGTGTGGGCCAGTCAAGTTCTTCCACACTGAATTCATGCAACCATGTCTTTATGGACCTTGTTCTGTGCACTGGGGCACAGTCATGCTGGGATAGAAAAGGTTCTTCCCCAAACTGTGTTTACAAAGAAGAAAGCATGGCGTTGTCCAAAATGTCCTGGTCTGCTGAAGCATTTTAGATTGTTCTTCACTGGAAGTATGGGCCACTTAAATTCAATAATTAAGAAGTGTGTCCCAATACTTTTGTCCATATAGTGTATAGCGGCAGTTTCACATACGTTGGTTAAGATTAATCTCAGATTACATTTCTGTCTCAACTACTTCTAACTATTAATTTTAGTCTATTCTTCAGCATTGCCATCCGTAAACACTTCCTTACAAATAATATTACTCTTAAATTTGAATTAACTGGCTATATTCTGGTCTTGCTGAATAAGGTTTATGGTGATGGAATTTAGGAGTGAGCTTTTTAGCAACTCATTGACTACAGTGCTGTGAAGACATTTCAGTTTCTACCTTCGAGAGATGGACTATAAACACAATACCAGAGCAGCTTTCTGACACTTGTGTCATGAAGCATTATATTCAAGCTACATTTCACACACTTAACTCCACAGCCATGATACATGACTTTGGTATCTGCAGCACTCACTATATGGCTTAGTATTCTGCTGGTGCAGGTTAGCTGCAGGCAGTGCACATGTATATGTTGGGGAGGCAAAAAGCAAATACACTTTCCTTGGAGTTAATCAAGTATGGAAGGTAATGCAGCACATATTTGCTAACCTCATCTCAGAGGATAAATGTCCCTCTGGCAACAATTTTGCAGAAGTGGAATTAGTTGCTTCCTGAGAGATACTCTGCATTTGTTTTGTCCAGTCAGTGTAAGAATAGTTAAAAATATGCTTAGAGAAGAAATGCCCACACTGACCCTAACATCAATTTCAGGTGCGATTCAGAGGCATTGTACCCAGAAAACTGGTGCCTTAATAATCTATGGGCAGTGTGCTTGGTTAAAAGCAAAATACAATGCCTTGATCCCCATTATTCATGAGCATTTAAGTGAGGGCCACACAACAAATGAAAGAATCATGCAAGAAGTGGGAGGAAATGCTACATGTGCAAGTGATTACATATTCCACTCAATTTGCTAAAGTTTGAGGAAGTCATGGAGGCTGGATTGCATCAATTTTACTCTGTATTTTAGAACCTGGTTAAAATTTGTGTTAGAGTCTCAAAAGCCAGGATGTTTAGATAATTTTTTCAAAAACAGCATCATACGTTATATGGAGGCAAGAGCCTCAAATACAAGTGTTCCCCCACGAAGTCGCTATTCAGAGTTCACTGCTTCAGTTGTTCGCGGAAACCGCAAATATCCTCTGCATTTTTTGCTTTTTTTGTAGTGATATTTCATGCATTTTAGAGCTAAATTATTAAGAACAATAGACGGCAGGTGAGTATAAGCTGTATAGTACATATACGGGTTCACCGTTATTTTTTAAGGGTAATATATTAAGCTGAGTTTAAAATAAAATTTAAGTGTTTTGGGAGCATATTTGGGGGTATATTTAGGGTTTGTACTGAAAAAAAGGCATTTAGAGATTTTTTTTTACCACATCACAAATTCAGTTTTTCACTATTCACATGTCTACTGTATTTACCATCAGTATCAAATGGTCACTCTTGTGTTATGGTTCACAAATGTATTGTTTTCTTAGATATCACATACTTACACTTCACCAATCTATAAGGCACTGATGTACATCGCTCTGGAGGAGAGTGTCAGTTAAATGCTATAAATATAAATGTAAATATGAAATGTGGCATGCTTGAAGCCCCACACAGCTGATATGGAATAGGAGATATGTGTCCCTAGGGTGAGAGTGTCCTGCCCTCTGAAGGGGGGTAGGACCAAAGCAATTTTTGGCCAATAGTTTAAAAAGCGCTTTACTAAAATTATACAATTTTACAAAAGATTGGCCTTTAGGAGGCACATGTCTGTAGCTCATTGTGACTATACCCATTTATCATTGATTATTCTGACTTAAAGTTTCTGACTAAATTTTGAATTTGTGATTCCAAACAAGTGTAATCTACCAGGCCACATAATGCCCACAGTGAAGTTTGGTGGAGGAGGGAAAATGGAACGGGGCAGTTTTTCAGCGTTTGGGCTCAGCCCCTTAGTTACAGTGAATGGTGATGTCAATGTTACAGCATATAAAGACTGTGGAGGTCTGCACAAAGCCCTGACCTCAGCCCAACCGAGCACATTTGGGACGAATTGGAACTGGATTGCAAGCCAGGCTTTTTTTATCCAACATCAATGCCTGAACTCATGGATGCTCTTTTGACTGAATGAGCACAAATTTTTATAGAGACACTCCAAAGCTGTGTAGAAAGCCTACCCAAGAGAGCTGAGGCTGCTACAGCCACAAAGGGGCTGATTGTCAGAGAATGATTTAGCATTGTATGTTAATCCATTTATTGTTGAGGTTCGAAGTGTTCCTGAAAAATAAAAAGATTTGGGGGCTCAAAATTTGGTATGAAGGCTAAATGTAAGGCAGTAGGTGGACCAAGCCAAAAATGACCTGGTCCACACTTTCAGGGGACACACAATATGTAACTTTCACACCTGAATTGAATTCTTCAGTAGCTAGGGTACACAAGTTGCTTGTTCTAGGCTTAGGCATGGACTTTTTTTGTTTCCTATTGCATTTCTTTCCTCCGCTCATTTATTTCGTATTATATTCCTGCAGGATTAGCAGGATCATTAGCTGGATTTTTGTCAGTGTGGTTGGATTCTGTCGCAGCCATCTGGTGTGCTCATTTACTGAGTGGATTAATTTGATGTTGGTGAAACCCCGAATACTGAACTGATGCCTACTAATCTGGGGTAGATTTATCCATTTAACCCTCTCCATCCTCCTCTTTTCTGCTGTCGATCATTTGTTTCTGCCTGATGAGACTGTCAAAATTTGCGCTTTTGTAACGAATGTTGTCTGCGATGGTGAATTTCTGCAGATACGCTTGGAAAGGAAATGTTTTTAGCTTCTTAGGCTTGGAGAGTAATAGGGTGGTGTTGTATGTTGCCACACTGATATTTTCAAAAGCAGACAATCAAAGGGTTTGGTGTAGTGAAGACACCATAACTTTGTAGTTTGTGTTCTTTGGTAAACTTCAGTACTGACTTTGAATCTAGATATCAAATTCACTCCTTGGTTCCTTTAAAAAAAGTGCATGTACCCACATCAGAAAGTCTGCAGTACTGAGCGGGAATAAGCCACCAAACAAAGAGTTCAGCCTTGTTTCTCCAGGGAAGTCAAATGCCTTGAATCACAGTCAATTTGGGATGGCTCAGTAAAAAGCCTGGCCTCCCTCTGCTCCCTTGTATCCTTGTAACAAGGCCCAGACCTGAGCAAAAATAGCTTTGTCATTCAGGTAAATGAAACAATAAATTCACTGTAGGTGAGAAGGCCTGGCCATGCAGAAACAGACAGCAGGTCTGCACCAAAGAAAAATATTCTATTTTCTTCCGTTTTATTGAAAGAGTGCTTTTTTCTCCCTTTTCCTTTTCTTTTTTCTTTCCGCTCTCTCTCTCTCTCTCCGTTCATCAGTAATCGCCTTATCATAATCTTATTCCCATGCCTGGGATGCCGCTTGCAAAGTCAGTGGATAGAAATCAAATGTAAAAGGCAGGAACGTTAAAAAACCTAGAGACCAAACCACCAAAGGATATTCAGAAGGGAATCAATAAAACAAATAATTCAGCATTTGTGTGAACCTACATGAAACATCTTAGAGGAAAACAAAAAGGCTCCATGCATGCTATATAACTAAAGCTAGGGCTTTGCATATATAACGCATCTCACAGCACATCTTGCCTGGCGCGCGTGCATTAGCAGGCATGCTAATTAAAAGAGGCATCGATCCGTAACTGTGCACTAGCTTTCTTTTTTTTTCTTCCTTAATGTCCATTTCCCATATCCTGTAGGATGCATCTCTCCCTGAACGGTGCCCACTGTGATCAGTCATACACAGGCAAGAGAAAGGAGAGAGCTATCTACATGGTTAAAAAAAAAAGAGAGATAGAGAGGGAGTGTGCCACTTTACCTCTCCCTAGTTATTGCAGAGTGAAAATGGAGACCATTAATGCAGGGCAATGGAATGGCTGTGTGTGAGTTATTAGAATGGGCTGACTAATAGCATGCAATGTGCTGCTCTTTCTCATGTGATTGAAGGAGAGATTTATTTTCTGGCTAAATGGAGGAAACGCAAGAAAATTTAATTAGAAGGCCTCTTCAAATTTGGCCTTTTTTCATCTCTTTAATAACACAACGTCATCTTTTTTGGACCATTTATGTAAGGTACATTTTACATGCAACTTATTGCAGGGTTTTCTTGGAACAGCTTGACCTAAACTCTAAAAAGAAAGAGAACATTCTGTACCTAATGCAAAAATTTTAGCACCTTTTGTGCTAATTCGGGTGATACGATACTGTCTTCTTACATGGTCATCTTCACATTTTACCTTTATGTTATTTGAAAAAGGCCAGCTGTCTTTTATGTTACGTGAATATTTCGCAGACCAATAGAAATGAATAAAGCGAAATACTAATTAAAAATGATATACATTTTTCCCCTGTTTGGAACAATAGCAGTACCCAAAATATGACTACGTATGAAATGCAGGAACAGTGAAAGAAGCAGCAGGTTTTTCTTAGCTGACTCTTTCAGTAGGTTGGATAGGAGCATTGTGTGTAACTGTGTGAGCTGAGAGAGCATGGCCTGGACAGGGAGCATCTGTAAGGTGTGCAGAGGATCCTCTCCCTGTCCTCTTCCTGCCAAACCCCCACTGCACGGTAGTACCTAATAGTTTGAGACAGTTGATGCGAGGGGTGGAAAGTCCATTAGCATGAGATTAGTGGCCTGTGTGTGTGTGTGAGAGAGAGAAGGCAATAGGCCTGGCAGTGTGGCCTAAAAGCTGCCAATAACTGGCCTTTCAGAAAGATTACGGATCCGAGTTGATCACACAAATACAAGAATATTTTTAGACTTCATTATTTTTCCACTGTTGTAACAAAACTTCCATCTCCAACATTATTTAGTAGAAGAATAAGAATGTTCTCATTGTTAATGTATGTTCATGTAACAAGCTTTTATTTCCTGTAAATCTGGGCTATTTCTGTTGGTTCGTTCATCATGTTGACCCTAAAAGTTATACGTTTTCATGTAACAGTGATGAAATATCTGTGAAAAATGAAAATCAGTATTGATAAGCAGAGCTATAGTTGAAAAAAAAGGAACTGCATAAATCAAAATGCCGTATATTTCAAAAGTGGTGATCTTTTCGTGAACAACATGACACAAACCTGGAGTAAATAAATAATTACACATACGATTTACTGAATAATTATGTCTTAGTGCCCCCCCCAATTAAAAGTAACAACTGCACTAGATGTACCATACTATAATGCAAAAAGTTGAGCATGAAAGAGAACGTTGTAATGTTGTCTTTTGTGTTTCTGTCACGAACTGCCGCGGCGTGTTCGTGTAAGAGGCACAGAAACCGACAGGATCCATGCTCGATGTGTTATATTTAT
>JBBPCY010000013.1:10535421-10551937 GCA_037974405.1 Brachyalestes nurse
GAAAAGCGTGTCTCATCCCTAATATATATATATATATATATATATATATATATATATGATACAATATACACGTAAAAATGTCATCCAAAATTATTTAAGCCATCTTTGAACCATTCACAGTGATCCGTTTGTCATGTGTCTATTAGTACAGTGCAATGAATATGAAAATATCAGAAATGACAAAATGCAGATGGTTTTGTTCCAACTGTGATGATTTTCATTTTAAGCAGAATGGGGAATGTGTCACTGGCCTGTGTGAAGGACTACAGAATAAATGAGGGAATTTTCCATTCCAGCTTCGTGATATACTAAGAATGGATTAGAAATGAAAGACCCATGAGCTGAAAATGAAAAAGGCTTTTTTTCACTATAGTGGCACTGGATTAATTGCAGTATCACACTATGTGGCCAGGCATATGATGAGCAGCCAGAACTTTTATTAATGTGCACCTTCCAAACTAGAATCCAGCATTTAAATGTACAATGAAACATGGTCAGTGTGTCCAGATACTCACTATAGTGTTCCATTAGCCTCTGGATATATGGCTGTGATGTAGTGTGTTGTGATGTGTTGTGTTTTTGACACATATTGTTGCCCACCAAACACATGAATACTCAAACAAGTCAACCACTCATGCATAAGCACACATGATTTCGCATGTTCATGCACAAATACACCCCCCCCCCACACACACACACTCACAAACACACATTCTTTGGTCCATGCTGCAGTTGTCTGCTGGATGAGCAATATTGCCAGTGCATTACGTTGGGTCTCGTCTGCTGGCAGCTCTATGGATTTATGCTTCATCACTGTGCGTCTCTCTCAGTGTTGATTATAATTCCCAGAAGCCCTTAATTAATCGGTGTGCATGAAAGCATTTTTTCCTACTTCTTTATTTATTTCTAAATGTGCAGCATAGATTTACTGACCGTCCTTCCGAGTGCCGGCAGCAAGCTACTCTATAAATCTTCCAGTATCTGCAACACAACCTAGTCTGGGCTGCTAAAGGCCTTTTTCCTCGCAATTTCCTTTTATTTACCTAAAGTCTTGCTTCTTGATTACAGTGAGTGAGAGTTTAACACATACATTAATGCTCATGGCTGTGAAAATAATCTGTATATGTTTGAAATATGTGAGGATGCATGAGGATGAAAGATCTAGAGATGTGTGTATGTGTGTGCAAACCAAATACATACACTGATAAGCCATAACATTAAAATCACTGACGTGAATATCATTCATTTACTCGGTCAATGGGTGGGATATATAAGGGAGTGAGTGAACAGGCATTTCTTGAAGATGTGCTGGAAGTGGAAAAAATGCACCAACGCAAAGATCTGAGCGACTTTGACAAGAACCAAATTGTGATGAATAGAAGACTGGGTCAGAGTGTCTCCAAAATGGCAGGTCTTGTGAGGTGTTCCTGGTATGCAGTGGTTGGCACCTACAAAAAGTGGTTTACAGAAAGACAATCAGTGAACCGGCAAAATGGTCACGGGAACCCAAGGGTCTCTGATGCTCATCTAAAAAAAAAAGTAATCTGGCTATGATGGAAATGTGTTAGAAAACATTCCATCACAGTGCTGTGCATGGGACTGGAAAGCTGCAGAACCCTGTCCACCCACAAAAGAGCCTAGCAGAGGCTTCAGAACTACACCATGGAGCTATGGAAGAAGGTGGCCTAGACTTTTTAAAACTGGGTTGGCTAAATGCGTGTGCACCATGATACACTGGGAAGTGTTCTATTGAGTAACATTGGGTCCTGGCATTCATGTGGATGTTTTATGAATGTACCACATGCACCACGAATTTCTTTCACATGTACCACCAACCTAAACATTGCTACAGCCCAAATCCACCCCTTCAGGAGAACATTATTCCCCAATGGCAGTGGCTTCTTTCAGCAGTATAATGTGCATGTTCAGGAATGGATTGAGGAACATGACAAGTTATAGCTGTTAACTTGTTCTCCAAATTCCTCGAAACTTAATCCAATTTAGCGTCTGCTGGACAAACTAGTCAGATCCATGGAGGTCCC
This sequence comes from Brachyalestes nurse, assembly GCA_037974405.1. Classification (NCBI taxonomy): domain Eukaryota; kingdom Metazoa; phylum Chordata; class Actinopteri; order Characiformes; family Alestidae; genus Brachyalestes; species Brachyalestes nurse. Next base: position 10,537,464 of record JBBPCY010000013.1, read on the forward strand.
ACCTTGCAGCTTACAGGACTTGAAAGCTAATGTCTTGCATTTTAATCTGTTTGTAATAATACATATAATTTCTGTAACTGCTTAATCCTTACTAGGGTCGAGGGACCCGGAGCCTATCCCAGGGTCTATGGGAGCGAGGCAGGCATTCACCCTCATCACAGGGCGTACATATAAACACAATTCGCTCAGACACTCACACCTACGGTCAATTTAGAATATTATTTGAATAATAAAAAACGTGTATAATATAGAAATTCAAAGAAATTCTAACGTTATTTCATAATAAATTATGATATTTTTGTTATTTCTTGCTGCCTGGTAGAGACCACTTTCTTTCAGGCACTGTCCTATCACTTTCAGTTTACTCTTTCAGGTTTAATTTTAAACCAGTTAAATATTTTTTATATGAATAAAGATAATAAATGTGTTGAAAATAATTTTAGATTGATCACTGTGGATCACTCATCTTAAAAAGTACAAGAACACAAATTAAAGCAAGAATTAAACATGAAATAAATCATATTTCAGAAGCCTAAAAAATAATTTTTAATATATGTGTTTGTGTGTGTGTGTATGTGTGTGTGAGAGTGTGTGCGTGTGGAAAAGTAATGAAAAGAATGTTTGTGTGTCTTCACAGCACTGCTGCAACTGACTCATCTACTTTATGTATAGGTCAGTCTTCTAATATTTCCCATTCATGGTGTACACTCCACCTTAAGAGCCAGGAGTGCTTACTTTTCCGGAAAGTACCATCTTGAGTACACTCCCACCCCTAGCCCCTAGCTCTCCTCTCCTTTTCCATTCCATTAGCCTCCATCTGAACGATTCCGCGTCATTAAATGAAGATGTGGCAAAATGTATTGGATTTACTCAGGGATAATGTCCTTTTCTCCCACTGAGATTCCCCCACAGCACCGCAAGACACCGGATGCATTTATTTTCACTCCTAATTGATCAGATCACTCTCAAAGGACTGCACAGAACAGAGTCCCAGGAACTAGCATGTGATGAATTGGAGGGTTTGTCCATTCATAACTCAAAGTTGCTTGGGGCTCAAATTCCAAGTGTGGCCCTTATGTGTTGATGGGTTATGTATCATTAGAACATTTTTGGGGTGTTGTGTCTTTTGCATGGTGACACCATGAAGGAGCATGAGGTATAAGGCTTGAAATAAAAGACAGATTCAGTGATGAACAGGGCCTTGTACTGATCACACAAATGGGAAAAGGCCTGCTGAATGGCACACAAATGGTTCGGAAAGAGGATCAGGATTGATAACATGTACAATATGCCTTTATTTTCAAATATGGTAGTCAGATCTATACAGATCTAGCAGGATATTTGATGTCCTAAGTTTGCTTCTTTAATCTCTCACTGGAGCTGCAGGGCTAACAAATAAAATAAGCTACCAGGTAAACATCATGCAAAGTGCTTATCTAATGTTATGTCTGTCACGTAGGAGTTGAGTCTGCATCACACAGGTCAGAGGTGATAACGTTTGCATGTCTGCAGAGAAGTGGTGAACTCAGTTTGAAACTGTGTTGCCCAGGGCAAAGGCAGTGAGCATACTTACGGCACCTACTGAAAGTAAGACAAGTAGGAAAGGTCAAAAGCTAGAAATGAAAAGAAAAACCAAACTAGAGCTACTAAAGACGAAAGAACTTAAACTGTGATAATTAAGAAGAGTATAAAAAAGCTATAAAAAAGCATCCAATTAAACTAAGTAAATTGAGCATGAGGATGTGAAGGGGCAGCCTACAATGCATGGAATGGAGCAAAGCAGAACAGGTGAAAGGAAACTGAGTACTGAGAGAAAGTAAATCAAAAAACTGCACTGGATATGAAATAAAAAAAAGAAAACAGAAACTGAAACAACAGCTAATGCATGTGAGAAAATGAGACGTTGAAGACGTTGTGCCAGAGGTAGGCACAGGAATAATGGAGAGGGGTAATAAGGAAAATTAAAGTGAGAATTGAAGAATAAGGGAAATATTAATCAACAGAATATGAGACATAGAGTTCTCTTTACTGAGCACAACAAAGAGGCACATGTGGAGTTTAAATAGGGTAAGCGATAATGATGGTACCTAGTTGCAGGTGAGAGGAAGGCAACAAAAAATGGGGAAAAAAGTAAGTGAAGAACTTGGATAAAGTGGAAAAGTACCTCCCCATGTCGTTGAACTGTGACATTCTAAGGGTCTAAGTGGAGGGTGTTGTGAGCACTTTCAACCCACACCTAATGTGAAAACCAGGGAGAAGGGTTAACCAACACCATGCACCGTAATGTCCTTTCAATGTCCTGGTTGACCCTCTTGGTTTAGACTGGAGGTGGAACCCCAATGAGAGACTGACCGAAGTCCCAGTGGGGTGACAAAAGGCTCTCCAGAACCTTGAGGGGAACTAGAACCTACAGTCACAGACCACATTACTGAGACAACTATGAAACCGTACAACATGCTGTACAAAATGTTCAGCTGCTCATTTGGCTGACAGTAATTTGGGCAATGATATTAGGTGGCAAGCTCTAGAAAAGCAATCTACAATGGTCAATGAACAGTGGCATTGCCATTAGACATTGAGAACCCCATAGTGAAGTATAATGACATGTGGGACCACAGCCTTGTCTACGTGTATAAGGGGTGCAGGAGACCAGACGGTGTGCAGTGGAATTCCTTGTTTTGGCAGCAGATGATACATGCATTGACATAGTCCTCAACATTTTTCTTCATCCCAGGCCACCAAAACTATCTCTTAATGAGTTCAGGAGTCCACTGTATGCTGGGATGGGCTGCAAACCAGGACAAATGACCCCACTGCAACATTGCTGACTGAACAGAGGTGGGAACATGGAGGCAATGGGAAGGGCAGCTGAGCCTGCTCAGCTGATCAGCTTGTTCAGTCTCTTGATGTCTTCCACTTCATACTGCCTCCCTAGCATGCCACAGCATGTAAAATGGCACTGGCCACTACAGACTCATAGAACATCTGCAACATAGTGTTGCAGACTCTAAAAGATCAGAGTGTCCGTAGTAAGTACAGCCTACTTTGACCTCTCTTGTGAGTCGACTGAAAGTTCTTTGACCAGTCCAGCTTATTGTCCATGTGCACACCAAGTTATTTGTAGTCCTGAACAATCTTCACATCTACTCCCATAATAGACAGCGGAATTACAGGAGACCACGATCTTCTCAGATCCACTAGCAGTTCTTTAGCCTGTGTGTCAGACATACAGCCTTGTAACTGCATGTATTGTGGCCTTTCAGTCATATAGTCCATAATCCATGAGACTAGGAGCATGAACCTGCATAGCAGACAGCTTTCTCCCCAGTCAGGCTGGCTGAATGGTGTCAAAGGCACTGGAGAAATCAAAGAGCATGATCTTTAGGGATCATCCTGGCTTGCATAGGTGGCTGTACCAATGGTGCAGCAGGTACATCACGGCATCATGCACTCCAATCTTGGCCTGGTAGAAGGGTATCTTGTCGGGGTGAAGGGTGCCCAGGACCAGTCTCTCGAGAACCTTCATGCTGTATGAGGTGCAACTGGCCTGTAGTCCAATGAGGCACTGGGAGGCAAATTATTCGGTACAGGAAGCAGACACTATGTTTTCCACAGCAAAGGTACTTTCTTGATATTGATGCTCAGCAGAACTCCATATAGCTGGGAGGAGTACAACTTGACCACCTATGGGTTTATGTCATCTGGGTCCAGGGCTTTGGCAGGATAGAGTCTGCATAGTTCTCTCCTCATTTGGTCCTCAGTGATGGTAACAGATGGTCCGTGGATGTTAGAATCATCATTCAGGAGGAAGGAGGAAAGGAAGCGGAGGCTCTAGCAGGTGAGATGGTTGGAGAAGGAGAGAGGTACGATGAAGAGCCACATCCTAATGAGGAATTGAAGGAGAAAACCAGAGGAGCACTGGGTGCCATGAAGTCCATGTTGAAGCTGGAAAAGATACTAGGCTGAGGCCTATTGTTGAACCTGTTAGAAAACAGGTTGAACTCATTAGCCCTCTCAGTGTCACCTTCTGATACCAGTTTTTATCACATTATAGTGGCAGTTTATAGCCCCTGTTTTACAATTTTCAGTAAATCTCAGACCATCAGCTACACTGACTAAACAAGTGGGCTTCCTCAGCTTTCTGTGACAACCCCCACAGACTGTTGCCACAATCATTACTGCTCCCCAGTTTATCTCCCGGCATAAATTTCTGTTCTTAGTTTAGTTTTAAATCAGTAGCTCATTTTTGACGAGCCAGTTATCTAAAATAAAGCACCAGTTTGGTTAAACTTTAATTTGCAATGTGTTAATGCACATGGGTTGTGATGGCAATGCCCCCAAAAGATCATTATTCCTAGCAGCCTCTTCTGGTAAACACTGTGTTAAATAGAACAGCAAAAACGAGGAGCAGCACAGACGATTGGTTATTGATTTGCTTATCACTTGCCATGTAGTAAATGTATTTCAGTCTAGCTGACTGGAAACACATTTGACTACCAAGTGTAAATGCATTTGGCTAAAATCTGATCAGGATGCACTCTAGATACCAGTCATGAAAAGTCACCAGGTATAAACATGTTCTGTGATGGTTGAGTAAAGACACCCAGTGTGCCTTCTTTTGTATAAATGCCGGCTCAGCAAGATTGCACAAAAATGGACCCGGACACACAAGTGTGGACATTTGTGAAAGCAGTAGAGGATGGAGTTCAAGTGTGAGTAAGAGTGTGTTGGTCTAAGGGATATGTAAATAAACCAGGCGGTGTGTTATTGTCAGAGTTTGCTCCCTTGTGTTTTCTGTTGCTGTGCCCTGGCCAAAGTAGCACGCACACACACACAGATTTGCTGGAGGTAAGAATCTCTGAACCCTAATGGCTCTACTTCCTTTGCCTGTATTTTAATCAGCCACTGCTTTTTTTTTAACTGAGAGAGGGCCAGAGAGACAGAGAGAAAGAAAAAAAGAGAGCGAGACAGAGAGAGAGAGGAGCCTGGCACTTCATGAGGCTCTCATCTTTTCCCATTTTCTCCCCCCGTCTCGCTACTGTCAGCCCATCATTTGTGAAATCAGCTGTAGCGCAGGCAAAAGTTTGAGTGGGAAAATGGACTTACGGAAGGTGCACAAGCATGTCTGCCAATGCAGAAAGTGCTTGAGAGTGTGAACGCAACCATGGGGCACACTGTGGTGATGTTATACGATCTGTCACTGCAGTTACCGCCATCTTCATTCTGTATTTATTTAAACATTACATTTTGCAAGTGTCAAAGCAGTTCTTGGAGGAATGTCATAGATGAACCACATTTGTTTTCCTGAAGAATAAGATGTTTTAGTGTGAAGAGTCTTTTTAAAGTTTAAACAACCTCCATGTAGGATAAAGCTTCTGTGCCAGTGGTTCCCAACCCTGATCTTGCCAAAGATCATCACTTCTTAATACTGTCATATAAAAAAATAATGACACAGCCATGTAACTTCAACTAACACATTAAACAACACAAAACACTTTGTGCATTAAAACACTGAACACAGACATGATCTGACTTTTTCGAAGTCATTCCTTTCCTTTGAAAAACTGAATCAAGACAACTGGGCAAAATCTTTTAAAATGGTGTATAGACTAAACATTAATTTGTTTGGTTGTAGCTTTGACTGTGTAAGGACATTCAGGTGAAGCCAAGTGCAGCCCCAGTCATTCATTTAACTGCCATGGAGCTGAGAGACAGAGACAAACAGAGATAGCAGACTAGCTAATAGGTTTACCTGATTTCTGTATATTGAGCAGCAAGGAAGCAGTCAGCTCTTTGAAGTTGATGTGTTGGAGGAAAAATGGGCGAGCGTAAGGGTCTAAGAGACTTTAACTAGGGTCAAATTGAGTAGGCTAGATGACTCAGTCAGAGAATTTCCAAAAAAGCAGATCTTCTGCAATGTTTCTTGTATGCAATGATTAGTACCTGCCAGGGCTTGACTGGGACAAGGCATTTTGAGGTGCTAACGGGAATACGCGCCGGTGTCCCTCTCAATATGGTTCTTTTTGGGGGGCGTGGGGGCTGACGGGATTCTGCACCGGCCTAAATTTACTTGACCGGCTCAAATTTACCATCGGCCCACCGGGCAAATGCCCAGTATGCTCAATGGCCAGTCCAGCACTGGTACCTACCAATAGTGTTACAAAGAAGGATAAGCGATGAACCGGTGACAGGCTCATGGGAGCCCAAGGCTTATTGATATGTGTGTGGAACAGAGGCTAGCCTGTCTGGTCTGATCCCACAGAAGGGCTATTGTAGCACAAACTGATGAAAAAATGAACGCTGACTATGATAAAAAGATGTCAGAACACACAGCGCATCATAACTTATGAGGCTCAAGTTCAGCTCAGTCAGCGTGCCCATGTCCATTGGCAAAAGCACCAGCTATGGGTTTGCGAGCATGAGAATTGGACCATGGAGCAATGAAAGAAGGTAGTCTGTCCAGATTAATCACATTTTCCTATACATCATGTAAACAGGTGCATGTGCATTTACTTGGAGAAGAACTAGTATTAGAATGTGCAATTGATAGAAGACAAGACATCGTTGCAGACCAAGTATTGAAAAAGGCAGTGCCCTCTTTCAGAAGGATAATGATCCATGCCACACTCCAAAAATGCTTAGGCAATAGCTGCCTGTTTTAGTTCTGATGCTCACGTGCTCATTGTAGGTATGCTTGGCTGTTGACAGTGGTCAGCATCTGACTGATGGCTATGCACTGTGCGTTTTAACACCTTTCTAATATATAAAGCATGAGCTTTTTCCGCTAATTGTTAAACAGTAACCCGTCTTTGAGATCAGAACACAGAACAGATATGCTAGCCTTCGCTGTCCATGCACACCCACAAGCCTTTGGTCTCATTAGACTAGTTTTGGTAGGTACTAACCACTGCATAATGGGAACACCACACAGGTTCTCATGTCATCAGTCAATAAGCCATCACAGTTAGCCCTCAGATCCTTTCACTTGGCTGTTATTGAGCAGTTTAAGAATGGGAACACATGTTTTACTATGACAGGCTGCAAAAGATGCAAGGTGCCCAGATAAAGGTGTTCCAACCACTCAGCATTCAGCACCACCAGTATACTGATCACCGCCTGATCACCTGGAATCATCTGCTCCTGTTTCTTCACCCGTTCATGCTTTAAGTCAGATGGCTTTGTTACGCTTGGATGATTCATATGTAGATCACTGTGTGACTTAACAAACGAAAAACATTCCTCTTAAACGGATCAGGGATTGGACTGGAACTGAAAACCCTTGAAAGCCCTTTAGGAAGCCCGGAGAACTTTGAAAGTCTGGTTTCTTTGGAAGCAAAATATGAAAAAATTAGGTGTGGCTCAAGACTTTTATATATGGACTTTTAGGTATATATATAGCCACTCAGTGGTTGACATTATTCAACCAAGTACATTCTCACATTAACAACAGGAACAATTACTGTAAGTTAGAATCACATGCTGAACACTTAACACTATTAAGATTTATACTCCTTGGCTTCCAGGTCTGGACGCAATGAGTTGATTTCGCTCCAAAGGGATAGTTTGGCTGGAGTTCTTAGAAAAATCTCAATAGTGCTTTGTCCTTGAAAAGAACAAAGATGTGGGTGTAGTGCACTTGAACTGAACAATGAGTCATGGGATGTGTGTCTAATAAATCACATCAACAACAGATGATCTACTATTGTCTATATCAAATCTACTTTAGCAGTAAATAAACCAAACTGAATGACGTTTTGATCAGAATTTAAAATTACTTTTTTTTCATCTTGTTATATAACCAATAACTAACATGGCAGACAATGATCGGTAGCCTTTAATTAATACAAAATTGCATTTTTTTTAGTAGATTGTACAGTCTTCAGACTTCAGTCAACTATGGTAGACTATAGTTCTGGTCAGCAGCAGTGTAGTCTTTCTGCACATGCTATGTTGACACTTTCCTTCACTTTTCTATGAGACAGCATCTCATCTTTGTGTGCCTTCTTTCTCCATGATTAATCCCTCCTGGCTGGAGGGCATTTTCTTCATATCCATCTTGCTGAGGCCACACTCATTTGTTACCTGTTGATGGGCTATGGTTCACTGTCCGTCCCCCACCCTTAATGTGTTACTAATTACTCTTCTCCTTCTCTATGCTTCTTACCTCTCTCTTTCTCTCTCTCTCTCCCCCCCCCTCTATCCTCTCTTCTCCTCTCCTGCCTGGCTCTGAGTACTTCTCCAAGCCCCTCTTGAGAAAATGAAGGGGCAGACTGTACATGTGTGCTGTTTGGAGCTGGATAATATTGCACTTGTTCAGCATAATTGGTCCAGAAACGCACTGTAATTTGTGACTCAAGAGCAAGCCCCACCGACTCGTGTCGCCGTAAATTTGCATTCGAGAGCCCACCCTCGCTTAATCAGTTCTCATAAAGAGAATGCCTTTGCTTCATTAGTGGCACATTTGCATATTACCCTGCACCATAAAACTATTTAAGCTCAAATGAAATATTTGGTTCCAGTTATGAGCAGGACTCTGCTCGGTGTCATTCCGGAGCGCTAATTTCTTTTTAAGTGAATGACTTCATGGCCCTTCGTGCGTATTTCAGCCAGTGGCAATAATTTCAAACCCTATAGGAAATGCCCAGGAACGTTTGGAATGGTTACAAAGGAACCCTTAGCTACATGCCTTATATTCCATGACGGATGAAAAGTCAGTAGTAGTGCTGAGCAGCTATAGCCCTCCCACTCTATGTGTGTGTGTTTTTGCATATGTCTGTGTTCACAGCCAGATATATGCAATGTGTTTTTGCCCTGTTTATTCCCCTGCTCTTCTCATGCTGCTCCATCTGTGTGCAGCCCTGGCTCTCCACCAGAACATCTCCTCAACCTTGTCAATCCCAGATTCCTGCATGTTCGACAACCATAGGAAGTGAGGGACCACTAAGATGGTGCAAGGAGAGGGAGGGAGGAGGGTTGGAAACACAACCCATAATAGTGATTGGCTTTTTGGCCACGGTCCAAGCTAACCAGGATGTAGAGAGCCAGGCCTGTGTCCGCTTAAAGGTCACCAGAAGCCATTCCACTGGCACAACCCATACAGTATAATTTACATTGCTCTTAATTTCCATCTCACAAGTGAATATTTAAAGATTAAATCAGGGATTTCTGCTCGAGAGGTGCCTGTCAGCAATGTTGAAGAAAAGCATTGCATGTCCAAAAGTACCCAGCCTTCCTGTTTAGAGAATTCAGTTACTTTAACGTGCACTCACTGCTGACACAGGTGTTCAATTGCACACGCACACAATTTGTGTAATCTTCATACAACAGGGATTTCATTAGAATGGGGTGCTCTAGAGAAATCACACCTGAGCCTAAAGTCACAATATCCATTGCCAAGCACTTGCTAGTGTGGTATAATGCCCTCCAGCATTGAGAACGAAAACTCTCTAGAGTGGAAGGGCACCATCCAATACATGTTTGATGTGTTGGAGTGGTCTTTTTGATCAAGAACTAATCATTCAACATCAGTACCTGACCTCGCTGATCTAATCCTCACAACAAGTTCCAATATTCTAGTAGAGTAAGCTGTTACTGTTGCAGAGGGGGGGTTAGAGTTAGGGTACCTTTGAAAATACCCTTATTATGGAACATTAATGAGCAGGTGTCAATACTTTTCAAAGGAAAATGTGCCACTAATGAACAAAACATCTTACATCAACTGAACATGAGGCTAAAGCTATGGCATTAAAATTAGCTTTAGAGAAAGAGAAAATTACATTGTCTTGTTTTGTAATTCTTCAGTAGTAATTTCTTTAAGGGGCAGTTTTTTGCCCTAGAAACCATAACATCCCATTAATGCCACTGTTATGGTCTAAGCAGAATTGGGGATTCTAAATTGACCATAGGTGTGAGTGTGTGAGTATGTGCTCCCTAGACCACGGGTTCTGGGTACCTGCGACCCTAATAAGGATTAAGCAGTTCCAGAAAATGAATGAACGAATGAATGGATGGATGAATGAATGGATGAATGAATGAATGAATGAATGCATGAATGAATGGATAAATGAATGAATGAATGAATGAATGAATAGATGAATGAATGAATGAATGAATAAATGGATGAATGAATGGTCTAAACACAGCATTAGTGAGTGCCACTACTTGCTTCAGCAGTAAAGTTTGAAATGTTATAAACTGTATTTTTTATGAGCTCATATATAAATACCTTTGCATGCGTGAGAGGTAGAATGTGCCACTGATAGATATTAATCTTAACTAAGTTAATTCAGTGAATATCCACTTATTGTCTTTTGAGTGTGTTAGTCAGTGAATAAATAACTGGTTTTCTTTGAATGGTCTGTTACCACAGGCAGACTACCAGTCTCTCTACTTCACAAAGGCCTGAAAACTACTCAAGGCAGCTTACACAGAAAACAGGAAAGTGGAGGCCATCCACTTCATGATTCATTTGCAAAACAAAAGCACAGTCTCAGTGATGGTCCGTGCAACAAAGTGGATACATCTTAAAATTGAAAAGCTTATTAATTCATTTTAATCAGATATTTAAAATATTTTTTTCTCTTCCTGTCTCTCTTTCCCTCTCTCTTCTTGCTCTCCCTTTGCCTACATCTCTCCTTCTTTCTTCCTGATGCTTTCTATTATCTTTCTCTTTTCTCTCTCTTTCACTCTCTCCCTCTCTCCTTATGCTTAGTACATCTCTCTCAGTTTCTCTTTCTATCACTCTTTCTTTTTTCTCGCCTAAATCTCTACCACTTTTTCACTCCTCTCTCTCTCTGTTCTCTTCCTTGCCCTCTCTTTCATGCATGTCTCACCCATTTACTCCTGTCTCTCATTCCTTCTGTCCTCCCTATATCTATCCCACTTTATCCCTCTTCCTTGCTTTCTCTCTCTCCTTTCGCTGTCCCCTCCCTTACTCTCACTATCTTTCACCCTGTCACCCCCCTCGACTCTGCTGTGCCCTGCCCATGTTCTTCCACATGGTGGCCATATGTGCAGTTTCGCAGTAGCATCCAGATATGTCCCATCTCAAGGCCTGTCAGTCTTCCCCCAATCAGGCATCTGTCAGACAGTGAGGCAGAGCCAGGCAGAGGCAGCCGTGCACAACACTCAGCCAGGGACCTATTGGTGGCCACCCAACAGAACAGCCTGCAAGCATCCGGCAAATTCTCTTCCATAACTCATAACTATTCAGCTTTCTGTGTTTTCATGCCCCTCTGTTGCATTTGTGGAAGTTTCTACAAACAAGTTTTGGTTGGGTTTTCCTGTTTGCCATCAGTCATTCATTCCTGAATATATATATATATAACAGATTCAACACAGTCAAGGAGGATTCTTTAATAAACATGAATGCATGAATGTCAATAGAAGTGTGAGTCCATGTACAGGCTCTTAGGGTTTCAGGGCATCGCCAACATGTTATCAGCGTATATAAATGTCAATGTTAAAATATGAATGAGCCCTTCTGTTTAGTGTAGGTGCGTGGTGATCCAGCCAGGATGCTCGTGTGTCCCGTTGAAGGACGGTCGTGGTATCTCAAGTCCCTTGCTGCTGGGGTGCTGCTGCCCCGCAGTATCCGAGTGCTTTTGTCTATGGTTGGGACGGATCTAGCGGACAGCTTGGAGCTCAGCACGCAGCCGCTGCTGCCACAGCCACTCCTCTCCTCTCTGCGGCGCCCATTCAGCAAGCCACACACACACACACACACACACACGTACACGCACACCGGTGGCCACAGTGCGGCTACCTGGCCATGTGCTGCTGGTCACGGCTGACCTGGAGTGGACACTGTGGGCCCTCACGCCTCTTTAGCAGCCAGACAATCTGTCCCACACACACACACACACACACACACACACACACAGACAGACACATGCACATGCAATGACATATGACTCAAGCATGGAGTCCAAGTCTTTTCATCAGTGTTCGTTCTGGCAGGCCATCAGTGAACATTTTTCAGCTACCTGAGTGATTTTCAGTTACTTAAAATTTAGCTAAACTGAACTGGAACATGCATACAGACACATTGCATACTTGCCATGTTTTGTATATTTACTATATATTCTTCAATTTACATTTAAAAAAATAAAGTAGCCATTTATATGATGCCATAGAAGATGTATGTTTGCTACCCTAAGAATCATGTTTAAAGAATCAGTTTTACAAGTACAAGGATTTAACTCCACAAAGACTATACCAAATAACCGTGTTTCCTAACTCATGAGTCAACAATCCTTTAGGAACCTTCATTTTTAAGAGTGTATAGAATTTTTATTACAAGGTTCTAAAGTTCTCTACACACATTTACATAAACCACTCTTTAAAAAAGCAAAGAAGCATCCACTGAAAGTTCTTTATGGAACCAGAAGTTGTTTCTCTATGGTATCACTCCAAACAACCATATTGGCACTATTTCTACTATATCTACTATATTCCTCTATATCCACGCAATTTTGCCTGAGAAACTGCAAAAATGTCTGCAGACCCCTCATTCGCATCACACACACACCTTTCCACTGTCTAATCAGTACTTTAGGAGACAACAATAATAACCCATTTCTAATTCTCACAAAGAATAAACATTCATCTCTTCCCTAACAACATCTGGACTGGCTCTACCATTCTGTCTCTCTTCTTGTCTCCCTAGTCCTCCTGCTCCCCAAGGATGGCTCAGTGTGTAGTGCTAAATACCCAGATGGACCACCTGATCAGCCAGACAGCCTCATGGAATGGTTGCCCTACTGTGGCTGAGAAAGAGGAAGCTAGAATCTTTTTTTCTTGAGATTTAGAAGAGGGTTTGAAATTGGAATTGCAGAAATCTGGATGTGTCTTTTTATTATATGTAAACACTGTTTTCAAAATGTACTGTTGACTCTCCAGTCCATATAATACATATGGAAACTGAGCTGCTAAAGAGATGTTGTTGTGTCCCAGCCCTTATAATGTCTGTGTAAAGGAGCAATCTGGCTGACTTCTTGTGAGACAAAAACGAATAGTTTTGTCATAGTTTTAATGCCACAATGATTCAGACTGTAGCATTTACATTCAAAATGCTCCTTCATATTGATGTTAAAAAGAATGTTGTTACTGCAGCCTAGCAGATATACTGAAAAGGGAAGACACTGTGCTTATCCTGGTGCCCTGACCTATTCCATCCCTCTGGCATTTTCATTTCAAACGTATACGTTTGTTCTAGACATTTACAGCTTTTTCACCAAGACACGGTATAGAGCAGCCAAGCAGAACAGAGCGCAGTTACATATGCCATTAATAAAGTCACAGCATGGGAAACAGCTGGGTAATTCTAAGGAATAAAGAAAAACTGGAAAATGGGTTTTGTAAAAAAGATTTGGTACATAAACCCACGAGTGTTAAAAGTGGACTTTAGGTGAAGTAAAAAGGAAGTGCAGAATGTGGGTCATTTAAATGCTAGATGTGGAAGGGAGTGTGGCTAAAACCTCTCATGTTTGTTCAAAGACCCCATTTTTCAAATATTGATGTTCATGATACTAAACTCCCTACAGTCATTATTCCAAGACTCACTATAGTGTCAGCTCAACTTTGCAGTCTCTACCACTATGGCTAACAAGTCTCCCTGTCATTCCCTGCACAGAGCTGGCATACCGGCAATTATTCCTCTTGAGTGTGAATCAGAGAAGCTCAAATCTGCATCAACTCTGAGTTTCTTGACACATGTGCAAACACACACATGCGCACACACACATACACATACACACATGTACACACACACACACACACACACACACACGGTGGAGATGGATTTGAAGTGAACAGCTGTTTAAATTAAATTCAGGAGAGTGAGTCCACAGACAGTCTAGACAGTTCAGCTACACTGGAGTGATGGAGGTTGTCACATAGATGAAAGAGCTGATAAGAGTAGACTAGACTTTTTTCATCATTTCTGCTTTTTATTATTACCCTTTTACCTGCAGAAATGGAGAAACATGAAGAATACAGTAGAGTGTCAGGAGTGGGCCTTTACTCATTTATGAGTCACTATTAATTTGAAATTATTTCTGTGGTTGTTTTGGTCCTTGATTTTGAATAACACCGCTCTCCAAGCTTTAATTAATTACCTAAAGTAGACAAATACCGTTAGCATGACTTTGATACGAAATGAAATACAGATGGTGGTAAAAAAAAAAAAAAAAATGACACAAAGAGAATCCAATTTTATTTTCTTTCTTCAGCTCATAAATTTTGATTAGCAAGCCCCAAGAAAGCACAGCTTTGAAGGGCCAAGTTAAACCTTACTGGTATTCTTCACTATGCCATTCTTTACTATGGATTCTCAACATGGCTTTTAACTTTTAAAAGAGCTCTGATGCTGTTTTGTTCTATAACAGTGAAATTTCAGATTGAATTCACTTTATTCCGTTTTAGGCTTGTTTAAACCCATAGGTTTAAACAAGCTGCTTTATCGCTGTTCCTTT
>JBBPCY010000013.1:10553381-10578279 GCA_037974405.1 Brachyalestes nurse
CTATTCTGATTAACTGCCGTGTGTTGTGCCGCCTGGGCTAAAACACTCCTCATAACTTCACAGTGAAAAGAAATGGCTAAACTGCTGTATGCTCAATAGTCATACATACACATGTAAATGGTTTGGTTTTTGTGATTGCAACACCCTACAGAGGATTGTGAGGACAGGTCAGAAGATCATCAGGGTCTCTGTACCCTCTTTCATGGATATTTCCAACACACTCCGCATTCGCAAAGCCACCAGTATTGTGGGCTCCCGCACTCCCCATGGCCCTGGATAAGGATAAGTGGTTCAGATAATGGATGGAGGGATGGATGTTTAGAGACACCAAACTGTTCTCTCTAAAAATGCAAAACTTAAAAAAAAAAAAGTTTTTTTAACATTTCAGATAACCTTGCTATGGCCCCTTTAAGCGGTTGGGTATCTGCATGAGCGTGTGGCAGAGTACTACTCTGGGACATGACAAAGAATACATTGTGAAAAAGCATTAATAAATACAAACACACATATTTATGAGTTCACTTCTCTCCAGCTATGCCCGAACATGGTTGTGCATTTCCAGTGTTTAGCTGACAGTGTGTGCTGACAGCTCTCAGGCGCTGCCATTCCATTATGATTGCATTGTCTGTGCCTCAGTGTTGGAGCACTTTACCGCAGCACACATGTCAGTTTTACTGTCCTCCTGCTGAAATTAATGAAATGGCAGAGAGTTACACTAAGTTACACAATTCCATTTACAGATCATCATGACAGAGCAAACATGTGAGAGGAACGAGGGTGGGGAGGAGGGGTGTACACAAATCTGCGCTAACAGCACCCCTAGCTCGTTGGCCTGCTAAAATGACAGTCAGAGGCTGACAGCTAGGATTATAGAGGGCCTCCAGTAGGAAGGCCTCTTACATGGCAAGCCTCTGGAGCAATACATGGAGCTATGTTATAATTAACTCCACTGCCAAGAGATATTATATATCATCAGCCGTCCTCAGGCCAGGCGAATTGCGTTAGCTGGAGAGAGAAAAACGTCATAGCTGTGGCATTGTTCAGAGCTTAATCAGGTCATTGCTGTGGCAACTTGGATTACAGTTATTTCCAAGGTGCTGGTTAGTGCCTGGGACAACACTGTGTCACATGTCAACTTTTTTCCCTTTTTCTTTTTTTTTTTTTTTTCGTTTTCGTTTTTGATTTTTTTTTTTTTTTTGCAGTAGGTGCAGCCGACAGGAAGCAATTAGGCCCAGCACTGGTGATAGACGCCACTCAGCTACTGCAGAGCAACTAAACACACTTTGACAGTGACCGACACAGTGATGACAGCCATCTGAATGTGCTGCATATCGGCTTCGAGAACAATGCAGTGCATTCATACTGGAAATGTAAAATGACAACTGAGCTGTTATCTGTGTAATTGTTCCACAAGGGCTGTGCCATTGCCCACTCATGCACAGAACAATCCTCTCATTTTTCTGTTTTCCACCGTGACACGATCACAGAATTTCAATCTGATATATTTCTTATTTACACTGAGCTAATGTGCTGATCCACTCTTACCAGCACAACACACACTACTATTGCTTTAGTCTGACTACTATTGCTTTAGTCTGACTACTATTGCTTTAATCTGCAGTGATGGAGGGGGTAGAGGGCTGACTAACAAACTCTGCAGCAATAGTTAGGATACCTTCAGTAACCATGTCCTAACAAAGGGCTCCTATATGGAAGGTATTTTAGAGAAACTGGTCATTAAGTGTGGGCACTAGGTTGGTGTTTCTAATAAACTGGCCACTCATACCATTTAAGATATAATCTAAGGTTTTGAGAGTATAACTCAGAGGGTGGTTTAAATTGGGCTCATCCATTCTTTTTCTCTTTGTACCTCTCCCTTTTTCATTTTGAAGCACTGAGTGATTGATGTGTGTGGACAGACAGCACAGAGGTGATCCATGCATCACCATAGTCTCTAAAGGCTGGCTGGGATCTGTTTCCGCTTTATAGCTTTAACCTTCATATTGCTTTCTGTGTGGATGTGCGGATGTGTGTGCGTGTGTATCCCCTGACCAATCGTCCATTGTAATATCCAAGCACTCCCCAGTGTGCAGTCTCCAAATGCACATTTGTGATGATTATAATTCATATCGCAAGCTTTGTATTACACATTTGCTCGTCTAACTCCACCGTGATTGGTTGGAGTAATTACAACTCAAAGTCAATGTGCCAGGTGTCCGAGCGAAGCCATAATCTGCCTGCTGCCATCTGAAAATAGAACATCTAACCCTTTAACCCGCCATAGCCCATAGGAGATCCTCAAAAAATCTGTGCAGCGTTCTGAATTTCACACACTGAAAATCATATTAGCCTAACCATCATTTGACCTATCCCTGCTCTGCCCACACATTCATTTTCTTATAGCAACTGTAACAACGTTGGACAAAATTAAGCAAAGAAATGAATCCCATTCATCCTAATGAGAAATTGAGATCATGTTGAATTTCTTCATCAAAATGCTAAACTATTGAGCTGCACTTTGTTAAAGCAAACTGAAATTAGACACAAAACTGAAAAAGGATAGACATAGAATTTGCTACTATGCTAACCTTGAAATTTACAATTTCTCATGAGGTTGAATGAAATATTTGCACACACCTGGCTAGGTCAATTAGCCTTTGTGCACAAAAGCTGCTTTTCTTACTTAAATACTGGTCAAGTCAGGCTTTCAATGAACAACTCTATAATCAGGCAAAGTCAAATATAGTATCCTTTGTCACATTTTACTATTCAAATAGTTCCACACCTGGCTGTAATAAAGCCACTAGTGCAGTATAGCTGATTAGATTATGATGAAGATCACAGTCACAGTTTTTTTCTCCCTCTCTTTCTGTTCCAGCTCGTGGACTAGCCAACTCCTAGTCCCTAATGTGTTCACATTATCCAAGTGTCTTTGCGCTCTCCCCCTTTCACTCAATTAGCCAGGTGTGAACACACATCCACCTGTCTTTTGCCTCCCCTCTTAATGTAGCTCTCCTGGCTTAGGCCAAATTACCTGCCATTTCCCAAAACTTACTCAGTCCTGTTTACCACTCAGTATGAATAATAAAAATGACAAATGGAATAGCACAGGAGTAATGGTGGGTCTGGCTTTAAGCCCTGTTTCGTTAGGCTCGGCTGATTTTCATAATTATATTTTCGTTCTTTTTTATCTTTCGCTCCCTCTTTCATCCCTACTGTTTTTACACCCAAGACCCTGAATGGATTGAAAAATGTACCTAAATTTGAAATGAATGCTGTTGGAATACATCGTATTGTTTCTACCTCACTGAAAGACGGTTATGCTTTTCTGTTTGGGGGGGGTGTTGAGCTACAAAAGTGCACTAATATCTCAGCAATCATCTACATTTTCATAGAATTGGCCCACATACATACTTACAAGTAAAAAAATTTTTTTTTTTGTATATAAGTAGAAGAAACAAAATAGTACTTTCCATAGTATATTACACTAGTGTACATCTATAAAAAGCTTAAACAACAAATAAACATGTGATTCTTCATTCTGTTAGGATTTGCTGCTTGATACTCCATCACATTATACTAACATCCCACCCTACTTAAATAAACATGCCCACTCACCCTGCTTCCACACTTTCACCATCATAACTGCTGTTTCATACATGAACATCTTTGACAGACAGGGATATTCTACAATGACAGCGTATTGTTACATGTAGTATGTGTAAATTTCAATGCTGGCATCAAATTCAGTCAACTTTTTTATGTTAACAGGCTCTCTGTAGTGGGTTAACACATTCTGTCTTCACTCACAAGTGGCCAGATGGCTATCAAAATTATAGCAGAAGAGAATATGAGTCCTCTCCTAATTTTGAATATAAGATGAATGAGAAAAAGTAAATTACCTATGTTATTGATCACATAGTTTGACAGTGACACCATAAAAAGAATGGCTGTATAACTAAAGACCGGAGATGTACCAGAAATGTATATGCAGCACAATCTTTTGCTTTTATGAATTATATAGTGTAGAATTTTTAATGATTTTTTTTGCGCTGCAACCTGTTACCCCTTCATTCAGTTTACAAAGCAAGCAAACTGAGAAAGAAAAGTCAGATAAAAAACTCGTTCATATTATTTCTTTTTGTTATATGAAGTTTATCATTACAATCTTAATTTACATTTAAATTAAAATGTAATCATTCCACACTAAATAATGATCATTTGTGGACTTAAGACACAGCTGTTATTAGTCTTTCCTCTTTATGCTTATCACATTCGTCATTACTGAGGAATTTAATGTTGCTGAATATTTATCAGAAAAGACATTAACATCATTATCCCTGTTAATGGAACTGTTTATTTTGGTGTTTTAATATTGACATATCAAACATACAGTTTTTAAAAATATTATGAGAACAGTGATTATTAGTATGCAAAATCAAAACCTCAATTCTTTTTCTTCTCATTACGATATATGATAAGACAAAACACATCTTACAAAACTAGGTGCTATTATTCAAGAAAAGAGTAAAACATTACATTTTATATGGAAGTGCAGTTTTGTATTGCTGTCGGTTTGGTTAATTGGTCATTTGGAATGGCATGATATGACAGGCTTTGGAAGCACACTTATCAACCTAAGTGGGCACAGATTCAGTAATAATGGCCTCTGACTGGTTCCTTCCAACATTCCATCCCTCTGATTGGGTAGTAGGTCACACAAGAGGTAGACACATGTCATATGACCCTGATCTCCTTTGTCTTAGTGAGCTGTCTCTAATCATGATGGTCATCTGGTGGTATGCTTGTTAGAACTAAAACTTCGTAGCACAATCTCTAGATTAAAGCACATCCACAGGACATTTTTGAAGGACCACATATCCACTTTTAAGTAATAGGAAACAGGCACAGCATTAGCACAGTGAAGCCACAGCCTACAGCAATGTAGCCCACTCACTCATTCGTGTTATGAGACCTTCAGCCCAGACAGCTCTTTGAATGAGGCTCAAAACAGGGCAGCTCTGTAAAAACATTAAAAATTGAACAAAAACACCGGATGTTTTGTTTCAACAGGAATACTAAACTGAGGAGGACCCACACATTATTGCACAGGTGACTTTAAAGTTATGACTGTTCAGTGTATAACTAACAGAATGAGAATATATGTTTAGAAATGAAGGCAATGTTTCTTGTGATTACGCGTGCGTTTATATATATATGACATCTTCAGACAAAAATGAGAAGAAAAATAGAGAATATTGTCACTTTAAGCAGTCTTCCACTCTGGGTTTAGTTGTGTTTGATGACTTTCTATGTGTTTGCACCCACTGCACAGAAGAGACCAGTCCAGGTCAATTTATTTCTGCCCAGTCGCCCTTCTCTTGTCCTTTTCTGATACTCACTGGCCCCGATGACACTCGCTCAGTGAAAAATCAGTGCTCATCCCTCGTTGTGCGTTCTGATGACATACTCAGGTGCTCCCTGATCACCCCTCACAGAGATCTCGTCTCGTCAGTGTCCACCAGCCAGCAGGACATGCCATCAGATACAGGACCTCCACCGCTGACAACCCAATTAGCCAAATTAGCCTCTTAACGTTGATCTCGCCAAACAGAGTCTAATGGCTCTGCTACCGCTGGGTAATCTTCTTAATACAGGCAGAAAGGTTATCAGGTGATTTCTCTGACATTTTATCATGAATGGCAATGGACAGTCCTGAGTCACATGGAACTGTGACTACAGATACCTTTGTGCAGGAAAATTCACAACAGATCTTCTGAGATACGTTGCCTAAGCTGCATTTGATGTGTGGGGGTTCATGTGGTTAAACAGTGATAAGGTCATTTCATAGTAAGATCTATACTGACCAAACGAGTGTTCTGTGGCAGAATTAAACAGACCAAATGGCTATGTTGGAAGAGACACTGTGAAAATGATTAAATATAAATAAATGCAGACTATTTTGTCTTGCCTCCCTGTTGCTATGTCTGTCAAACTTTCAAGTTTTCAAGGCTACATTGCACTCTAGCACTTGTGCTAAAAGCCTCAAAGGTTTGGGGGCACAGAAAAAATCTCAGAACTGCACAGGGGAATATGTTGTAATGTTATTATTAAAGGAAAAACACTGGCTTTGCAAGATGTTCAGGGCAGACAGGGCAGTGATAAAAATATGGATGAAAAATATGAAAAAAAAAAAGATTTGGGGAGCATGTTAACATGAATCCTTTTTCTGGGGGATGGCAATTACAATTGGAATTAAAATTCCAAAGTAGTTACTTTTGTGTGTCACTTGACATAAGACTAAAATATAAATGTAAAGAGAATTGGATATCTGTATGAATTTGGCCATTTATGAATCAAAATGTATGTTTATATAGACTGTCAAACAAGTTTTCAGCAGTGATTTCGTCACAGACATTATTAGATTAGAGCATCTGTGAGCTGAAAATACAAGAATTTGGATGGTTCATTCTGTGGCTAATGATTATGGAAGGAAATATGGGTAGCATAAGGGAGCCATGGTTTGTTAATTTTATCTCCACTTGGATTTATACTGAGTGCTAAAAATGTGGTAGTCATCAAGGCAGGCCTAGGGTGTTTCCCTCAGGGCCAAGATAAGTACGTTTAAAATAGTTTTTATATTGAGTTGAGTATTTATTATCCTTTGCCTTATTTACTTTGTAGCTGATTATAATTCTATGACTGAAAGTGAAAAGTGAATGACTGAAACCAAAAGGTATTTCTATTGTACATTTTAGGTGACAGTGAATTCTTTTGTATAAATGAACTGTATCACCTGCTACTCTCACACAGAGACACAACACAAAGGTCTGGACAGTAGCATACACAGTGTGTGAATATAAGTATACATTTAAGTGATAAAGAAGTGGATTTTGGGTCCTGAGATGGATTCCTCGCTTGCTTTAGCTACAGAGGGTGTGTCTCTGTGGCTTTTTTCATTTGTGTACAATTTCTGTAAGATAAACCTTTCCCAAATTATGAAGCCAAGAACATGCAATGCAAACTGCCCTCAAAATCTAGATCTCTGGATCTAAGGGTTCATCAAAGCAGGGAAATATTTTGTCACTGGGCATTAAAGTAGCAGGTTTTTATGTTAAATGAGGAGGTTTGAGAAGCAGATGGTACCCCTTCAGATGAGGAAGCACTACAGCTAAGATTAAGGCTAATGCCAGAGCAAGCATTTTATACACTAAATGGACAAAAGTACCGGGACGCCTGACCATTACACCAACAGGGACTTTAACGACATTGCCTTCAAAAACATAAACTTTAATATGGAGCTTGTCTTTCTATGCAGCTATAACAGCTTCTACTCTTCTTGGAAGGCTTTTCACAAGATTTTGGAGTTTCTGTGGGAATTTGTGCCCATTCATTCTGTAAAGCATTTATGAGGTCAGACACTGGTGTTGGACGAGAAGGTCTGACTCACAATCTCCATTCCAGTTCATCCCAAAGGTGCTGGATGAGGTTGGGCCAGTCAAGTTCTTCCACACTGAACTCCTCCAGCCATGCCTTTATGGAGCTTGCCTTGTGCACTGGGACACAGTCATGCAGGAATAGAAAAGGTTCTTCCCCAAACTGTGTCCACAGTGTTGGAAGCATGGCGCTGTCCAAAATGTCTTGGTATTAAGTATTAAGATTGTCCTTCATGTGTCCTTCCCTTTTGGATGTGTCCTAATACTTTTGTCCACATAGTGTATGCTGAGGAAATGCTATCTCCTACATCAGGTCTTTCAGCAAACTTGTGAAATTGTGAGCGCATTAAGATTCATCTTTACATAGCACATTTCATCCCTGTACAGTCCAGTTTAACCTAATTTATCAAACTGTCAACAGCTAAAAGGAGTGTTAATAAATACAGCAACTAAGATACATCTCTTAATCGTTTTGGCCATGTAGTTTCATAAAAATATATTTTTTGCTTCAGGAATACAAACAAACAAAAAAATACATACAATCACACATATATACCCTGCTGATCAGGACAGGAACCTCAACCTTTTTAAGTCTATTATTTCTGACTGATTTACTGCAACCACAATTCTCTCTCCGAGGAGTTTAACTAAGAGTTTTTAACCAGTTTGAAGGAAGAAATTGTGCTTAGAGAAGATTGATTGGTTGACAGGTGTGAGGTCTGGGGTCTGTCTTGTTTTTTAGTTTGTGTGGGTTTTCATTTCAGGCTTTTATTTTGAAATGTCATGAGCCGTTGGGGTTATTGGTATCAGCTGTATTTAGTTTGTGGTTAATTCTTGTGTTGGGTCTGTTTGTTTTGTTCTTTACTACAGTGGTTTTGGCCCTCGTGTCTTTTGTTTTGCTTTTTGGAACATAAAAGAAACCCAAGCATGGATTTCAGTCTCCGTGTCTGCCCTCATTGGGGTAAAAAGGGGGAACGTGACAACAGGCGTCAATCAATATTTTGCATTGCCAGTTAAAATGTAAGGCACCTACCGTCATTCTCTAACAGCTTGACAAGTAATTTTGAAATTTCAATAACCAATTACTAGCACTTTTTCCCTTTGTCTAGCATATAACCAGAATATTTGTTTTTAACACGTAACCATTTTAGAGCCTTTAATGACCAGCACAATTAGCCAAGACCTTTTTAAAATTTAAACAGCTTGAAATAGTATTCGTAAGGTGAAAGGTTCAAGATCATTGAGAGTTCCTTTCCATTTACCCCTCATCTTCTCTGACTTTCCAACTTATGCCATTACTTAGCTTCATTTGGCCGCTCCTGCTGAGGTATATGGGTCGCATATATTACAGTGCAAAAACGATCTGGAACACAAATTCTAGTGAAGCGTGCCTCCCCTCCACTCCTCTCCTTTGCTCTCCCTCACTAATTAGTTGTTAAGAGGAACTCGGAGTGGACATACCCGACTGTTCTAGCCAGATGTTAGCCCTGTGTTTACCCCCAGGGAGGCGGTTTGTTTACTACAGAACAACAACATCATGCTATCATGCTCTGACTCCATTCAAGGGCTTATTTTTCCACAAAACTATTTCTCGTATTTTTCTCGGTATGTTATCAGCCTCGGGAACACAGGCACCTTTGTGCCATTGCGCCAAAGAGACTTTCTCTTTGTAATGAGTCAAATGATTGACTTAAACCATAATCAATACCCAACTGTAGATTGTGAAGTAGTATTCTAATGCATTCATGAAATACTCCCATCAGGCCAGCGCGTTAGCTCGGCTCAACAAAGAGGTGCAGTAATATTAACAGCATCAGCAAAAAGTCTACGCTTGCCATCAATCCTCCGCTCAAGCAAGTAGTTGTGGCTGCATTAAAGAGTGCAAACACTTATCACTGCTACATCGACACAGACCTCATTCCAAAAATGATTAATTAGTTTCTCACATGACATCACACTAAATCTATCTTAATCAAAGTCAGGCAGGGGAGGGTGAAACAAAGTGCTTAGAGTTGGGTGTTATGGTTTGTGGTCACAAATTACAGTTCTTTGCCCCCTTTGCAAAGGACCACGTTTGCATTTCTCATGGTTTCTTAAATTGGGATTAAAATGTTGGGTCGATCACTCCAATGTCAGCCGAGGGGGAAGAATACACAACTCGATAACGATGTGAGGACATCACTCAGCCGGCGATCCACTATGTGCTTAATTGGCCAGCACTCTATCTTAAACCAGTTGAGGTGAAATCAATGGTGTCAATAGGGAAGGACAGTGCCACGGCTCTGGGAGAGTCTGGCCTACCTGGCAGAGAAAGAGGACAAGGGTACAGGAGCTGGAGTTGGTGTCAAAGTTGCTATAAAGGTAAGCTGAGCTTTCAGGTTTTGTGAAAATAAGTTTTGAGCAACAACAATAACTACAGTTAATTTCGGCATATAGCTTATCATTTTACACTCTTAAAAGTGGTTTGTGGCTTGAATGGATAGTTACTGTAGCATTAACTGTTGTCAAAAACATTCTTTACACACTTATTTATGACAACGGTTCTTCCAAAGAACCATTCATTGCCATGTCCTATAAGGAAAGTTTGGCACAGCTTTAAAAGCCTTTTTGAAAACATTATTTTTAAAAGCGTATCTGGAAAATATCCAAGTGTGTTACATAACATTTGTCTGTAAACCAAGTCCTATACAAGACTCTCTTTGCCTCTGATTTATACAGTTACATCACTGATTGTATTGGCTTTAGAAACACATCCATTTCTACATAGGTTTCCATTGACTCAAATGTAAACACCGGGCCATTGTGTGGAGTTTAACTACCCCATTTACCTCTCCTAATAGCCTCACCTAGGACATTTCCTAGGTAAATAGTGTCATATTAGCATATGAAAATGTGTTCTACAAAATGTCAGTCCAATTAACAGCTTTCCGTTTGCTTGTCATCCAAATGCTTCTGTTTTCAGAAGGCTGAGAGACCCATTTGGTAAATGTACCTCCTGTGAATCGGCATGGAAGGCTATTAAAAGGACTGGCTCTGTTAAAGAAACAGTCAGACACACCAGCGGACTGCAAGTAAAGACCACTCCATAAAAGACACTGTTAAAAATGCTGGAAGATGTTAAAGGTTCAACACCATGGCCAAAGAGTTCAGTGTAGTATGTAAAACATGGTATTGGTGTATATCGGTATGTTGTATGGTTAACATACAATTTATTTCCCCATCCATATGGCCAAAATGCTAATTTAAATATATGTGAATGGATCATTAACTACCATTTTCATGAATTTCCTCTTTCTTTTACGTAATATTTCTTGATGGGAGTTGGCTTCTTTACACAACAAATATCAGTACTATTCAACTATCCTCCTGCTGCACTTCCATCCTTATTGAACCCATCCTTATTAAAACTGTAAGGGGTGTTTCAGCCTGCACTGGTTTTTGAATGAGGTATAATAGATGGCAGCCAGTCAGACCAGAACAAAAGTCCATATATCATTTTAAAAACATAGAAACACCAGCATGTGTCATTCTAAAGGATAAAGAGAGATCAGAAAGCAGTCAAATGTCAACCAAGTGAAGCTCAGTAGAAAAATAAAATGCAAGAAAATTTGGTATTTATAACCAAAGGTGTTAACCGTCCAAGACGCAGTCTTAGGCTATTCTAGACCAGGCTTATAAAAGAATTATTATTGTGCAATATTTTAAGGAAGCTTTAAAAGCAAGCACGAATAAGGAAAAAAATACTCCAGTTCAGGTTCAGTTTCTTTCCTGTGCGAAGATTAACAGTATAGCAGTTCATCCACATAGCCTTTTCTTACTAAACCAAACATACCATCTTTCTGTAATGAAACCCCAGCCATATATTTTCAGCTTTTATTCCTTTTTCTCTCTCTCTCTTCCATATTCCATATCTGGGGAAGATTATTTATCTAAAGACTCCAGTCTTCTGCAAGTGCATTCTGCGGCCTCCGAGCTATTTTCCACTCGGGCGACCGTGAAGTCATATTGACACTAAACATATGGCGAGCTCTATGTGGAGATACACTCACACATTGCCTGTGTTTCACTTGTCTTAATGAATAATACCATGGTGGATTCAAATGTCTGCAAGAAAAACCTTGAATTTTTCTCCTGCTCACACTCTTTCCTACTGTTTTTTTTAGTTTTGCTTTTTTTTGTGGCAACAACGCCACCTCTGTGCATGAATTAGTGCACCCTATGTTTCCCACTTAATCACCGAGCTGCACCGTTTCTGCTCTCTTCGCTTTTGTGCCATGGCTGAATTAGGAATAGAGCTGAATGGTTAGATGGAATATTGTAAAGTTTAGAACATGGAGATGTTTAATATAAGAGAATAAGAAAATAGTTCTTAAAGGGCCCATATTGTGGAATATTTTTTTTGTTCAATTAAAATAGTGTGATGTAGTTTGTATAAAGAGTTTTTCATTCTTTCCCCAGTTTGTATGGTTCATTCATAATAATTAAGGTACAAAAACAGCCCATTCTGTGTTCATTTCTCTTGCGATGCCATGAAAACCAACAGAACAAAATCAGGCCTGTGGTGAATTTTGTAAAAGAACAAAACCAGCTAACCTCCTTAATTTGTGACTTAGGAACGTGAATCATCCTGATTCCTTACTCTGTTTGCCCCTTCATGTAAAGCCTTGCATAAGATTCACCCTGAAGGAAACAACAAAACTAGATTCTATACTTAACCTCCACATTATGTACCCACTCCAAGTAAATAATAAATCTAAGTGACAGGCAAGGTAATGTACATAATGACTGTTTCTAAGTGGAGCTAAGAGAGGGCTTGTGTGTGTGTTTCTGGCAGATGGAGATTTCTGATTTGGCTGACATGAGAGAGAACAGGCAGGAGACCCAGCCCTGAGGATATAGACAGCGTCAGTCTGCGGACATCACAACTGAGGGAGGAACTTCTGTTATAATTCATTTAGCTTATGCTGAGTATTAAGATTTTGCCAAATGGATTTTTACACAAACATAAACCCGCACCTAGAATTTAACCACAGGGTTGAAACTGCTTATTTTTGTAACAACTGTTGCAAGACTCGACAAGCTGAGGGGTAGAAAAAGTACACGAAAATACGTGCAGGGGGTCATCGAGTTACGCCACAGATCCATTTCTAAGACAGTCTTGCAACTTCAGGTTTGTGTTTGTGTGTTTACATCAACACTGACTGATGTGTGAACGCTATGCTGGTATCTAGTTACTGCTCACTGCTGCTGGAGCTGGTGGCTGTTAGATGTCGACCATTTTCTTTTGTGCAGCAATTCACCACCGTGCTTGTCGCCGTTTACATCCCACTCAATGCTAATAACAAGGTGCTGGCTGAACTTTACAGAGCCATCAACAAGTTTCAGAACTTCTATCAGTATGTGGAATTTATGATGAGGGGGTGAATGTGCTAGACTGTGTTTGAGCCCTGCCTCCACCTCAGCTACTCAGACCATCTCTGTTATGTTGATCCAGCATACAGACAGCTCGACAGGCGTGCCAAGCCTGCTCTGAAGCAGATGAAAACCTGGCTACCAGGAACAATCTCTGGTCTTGGGGACAGTTTTGAGCATCTCTGCTCTTCAGGACTGACTGGGGAATGTTTAGGGAGACTGCAAATCTATGATGGCTCTACCAACCTGGAGGAGTACATGGCATCAGTGACTGGCTACATCAGCCAGTGTATTGGTGATGTTACTGCCATTACCACAGAAGCTGTGGATGACTGTGGAAGTATGCTCACTGCTGAGAACCTGTAACACTGCCAGATCAGGTGATAAAACTGTGCTGAGAACAGCAAGGGCTGTCCTGTCCTGGGCCATCAGAGCAGCGAAGTGTGCACATGCCCAGAAAATCCGTGGCCACTTTCAGGATGCTGGCAACACACGACGTTTGTGGCAGGCCACAATCAGCTACAGGGCTTCTCCACCTGCCTGTGACAGTGAGGCCTCCCTTGCAAATGCACTGAATCACACCCTATTTGAAGCACAAAATGACATGACAGCGAGAAAGACCACCCAAGCCTTCAATGACCAGGTTCTCTGTCTGACCATGGTCTGATGTGAGGAAAACTCTGCTTTGCTGTGTTCAGAGGATGTGCAGACCACCTGGCAGATTTCTCACAGACATATTCAATATCTCTCCATTGCCGTTCCAACATGCTTGAAAGCCACCACCACCACCCCTTGCCAAAGAAGTCATCACTGTCCATCCCATAGCACTCACACTCATCATCATGAAATGCTTTGAGAGGCTCGTTATGAGCACATTAAAAATGTATCTAGTCCCAACTTCTTAATGGGGATTACATCAGCATGACCCTCCCCCTGGCCCTCACCCACCTGGACAAAAACAATTATGTGAGAATGCTGTTCATAGACTTCAGATCAGCAGTCAACAAAATCATTCCTCAGCAGCTGATTGGGAAGTTGAGACTGCTGGGCCTGAACACCTCCCCCTCCAACTAGATTTTGGACTTCCTGACTGGGAGACCTCAGTCCATTTTGATCGGGAGCAACACTGAGCAAAGGAGCCCCCAGGGCCCTGTGCTCAGCCCACTCCTATTCACACTGCTGACCCATGACTGGGCAGCAATGCACAGTTTAAACCACATCATCAAGTTAGCTGATGACACGATCGTGGTGGATTTGACCAGCAGGAAAACCGAGGTGGTATCTAGAGAGGACTGGTGCAGAGCCAGCATCCTCTGAATATTGATATTTCAGGAGGTTCCCTCTCTGCTGAACATCAGTGGATCTTCAGTGTAGATCATCCATATCACAAAGTTCCTTGGTGTTCACATAATGCAGAATCTCATGTGGACCATCAACACCAGCTCCCTCACCAAGAAGGAGAGCCCACCCACCTCCCCCAATCCCCATTGTATAGAGGAACTACAGAGAGTATCCTGTGTAGTTGCATCACGCCATGATATTGAAATAGTTCCAGGACCCTCCAACGGATAGTGAGATCATCAGGGTCTTTCTCCCCTCTGTCATGGACATTTGCACCACACATTGCATCCACAAAGCCACCACCAATGTGACTGACCCCATTAATCTCTCACACACCCTCCTGCCCCTCCTCCATGTCTGTTTCCGTAGCATACAAACCTCCACTGCCTTCAGGCCATCGGACTTCTCAATCAAGACTGAATCATAAACTGTACGCACACCAACACACACACACACACACACACACACACTCACACACACAAACACCCCATGAACTGAACTTTCTCCTTCTCCTAACGCAATGCATATACACACTGAACTGTTCTGCCTGAAACAACATGCTGCCTGAAAAAAACATACACCTCAACAGCCACTGTAAATAAGCCTTGATTTATTATATGCTGCACATGCCGTGTCCTGCCATTGTCTGTAATTCAGCTGCTTTTGTTGACTGCACAAAGTGTTGTCTTGTCCTTTTGTTTTGGTGCTCTTTTGTTTTTCTTGCACACTCTCTTTTGCTCTCTGCACTGTGTATATTCTTGTGGCGTTCTCTTTTTGTTCTTGTGCTGCACCATGGTCCTGGAGTAACACAGTTTCATGTGCTTTGTGTATGGCTGAAATGACTATAAACTGACTTGACTTATAAATTACAATGCTAAAATACAATCACAAGTGTTCTCCAACCTTTGGATAAGCTTTTCATAATGCTGAAAGAAATCCTGTTCGAAGAAATGAATCTGAATTGAATGCTGGGACTTGGTTAGGGCTTAGATACACTACAATGTGAGTTCCTGGTTTAAAATGCTACACTATTATGATGGGTGATGTGGTTGATACAAATCAAAACAAAGTTAGATAGAAAGGGCAATAAATTTGTCAGTTGTGTATTACAATGAATAATAGCTATTTAAACAACAGAAAAAAAACAATAAAAAACCAATGTAAAGCAGCATTCACACTCTGAAGTCCTCCGATGGCCGTTTGGTTGCCTTGGAGCACTGGAGTAGTTTAATCCTGCTGCTGTACATTGGCAGTGCACAACATGCATTTGCTTGGACATTATGAATGCTGCTTAACAGGATGGTCTTTCATACTTTCATACATACAACCCAGCAATAAATTATATAAATAAATGATATAACTAAATGATGTAACATATTTGCATGCAGAGTATGGATAGGTCCCTGTTCTAGCTGGAACTTTGCTGTTTTCTAACACTGAGGAAGGTATTGTCATCCTTTAGCACAATAGACAGTAGAAGTGAAAGAGTCAATGCATTGAACTCAATTCACTTTATTTATTCTGCTGCCTAATGAGGAAAGCTCTCTGCATATATAAAAGCGAGCACATACACTGACACCAGCTGATGTGCACCAGTCCAAGAACAACAACAAACGATCCCCATCTCCTAGCATCTGCTGTTCATGAGCTTCGCTACAGAAGTCACAAAGTCAGAAGCATACATATGTTCTAAAGCCCACTTGGGACTTTAAGTAACTCCATGGCAAGCCGTTATGCGGGCTATTTACATTAGAAGATGACAAGAGGCTACTTTGGGCGACATTCCGCGATTAAATTCAGTGACCGCCAAACTAATTCTGCCAGTGGGAGGAAAAAAGGAGGGAGAGCGAGGGGTGTTTTGCATGAATCAGCTTAGCAAGGTGAAGGAGAGAACAGGGTGGCAGATGGATTGAATTGTGGCCAAAGTCAGGGGTCCAAGGCCCTGTCCTCTGAGGTATTGTGCTGTCCTCCTGGTCATTACAACAAAGTCACACAGTGTAAAGAAGAAGGAGTTTGGGCCTACATGGTGGCAGTACGTAAGACACTGGCAGTCACTGAAGCTCGGGTTGACAATCTGCTTATCTTTTTTTTATACAAGGATTATCCAAACAGAATTATCTGAAAGATTCTAGCCAAGATTTATTTTTTTACCCAGAATAGTGTCAAGACAAACTGAGCAAGAGTCTCTACCCTTAAAGCAATATGTTCTCCAAAATTCTGATTTACATAGTTTTCCCCTTACCTCATATGAAGTCTTTAATAGTGTCTTTTCCCTTAAAGCAGTGGTCTTTAAACCAGTCCTCAGGGCCCCCCTGACAGTCCACATGTTTTTCCTGAACCTAACTCACAACACTTCAGGGTAAAGCAAAATGTGGACCATCTGGGAGGCCCTGAGGATCAGTTTGACGACCAGTGCCTTAAAGCGTTACTTCAGAAAAAAGAATCACATTTACAAAGTTCTCTGCTTACCCATGAGTAGAAATGTCAACAGAACAATATTTGGTGTTAAACTTCTTTAGTTTTTTATGCAGCTATGAGGCAAATGTATTTAGCAAGCATAATATGTTTAGATTTTAAGCATTGCTGAGTTATAGAGTTTAAACAGCAAGTGCCATGTGATTATTTGTGAAAATGTACATTTTTTTTATGTTACAATCTCTAGCCTCTAAACACTGCGACCCATTTAAAAAGAAAAGTGTTCTAAATCAACACACATTTGCTTCTAACCACTCTAAGCTGTTAACTTGAGTCGTGATTATGAAAAACAGATGATTAGATTGCCATGTATTATTTATTGATTGATACATAATCCTAAAACTGTATTATTTTAATGAAAAAATTACTTGAATATTAATTGTTTATATCTTGGAGCTTGTGATGTTTATGGACAATGAAAGCGGATATAACAGAATGAAAAATATCTTTTGGGTTATTTTTGAAGTTGGGTGATGCTTTGAAACTGCTATAGCAACATAAATTGGTTACTGAGTCTATATTGTAGCCAAACAGTCTTGGGGTTTTAAGGGTTAATATGGTCTTGTGGCCGAAAGACCAAACATGACTGGGCCATTTGAGGTAAGGGGAGAATTGTGTAAATCTGACTTTTTGGCTAAACCATCCCTTTTAAGACTAGCTGACCCTAAGATCACCAATGCTGTTTGTCCAGCTATGCTAAAGCTAAATTTAATGAGTCCAAATGTCATTTTTCCAATGGCCATTATATAGTTTTGGGTTCTTCCAGATGGTATATTTATGGGCATGTTGGCAGTCATTCTTGTTAAAAGTCCAGGCAAAGCCAACTTCCACTTTAATGACGGGGGGCTTAAACAGCCAAGCTTGTCCACTGCGCCTGACCTCAAAGAATGCGGGTATTGATGAGTGTGCAATGCCAATTGTGGTAATTAATGCCCAGGTTATGTGGAGGGGACACGGACAGGCATGTGGGCCATTCATCACTCCCTGCGCTTGTTTGTTCTCGGCCCATTGAACCAGCACTCTGGCCTCGATGAGCTGAATTTTAATGGCTGCCAATGGGTTGCCCATGTGACAAGATGAAAAAGTCTAAGGGTATGTGAGGTTAAAGGACTTCAGCATCGAATGTGCTGCTAAGCATTCTCTCTCTCTCTCTCTCTCTCTCTCTCACTACTATTCCACCTCTGACTTACAACAGTTAATGAAATTACATACATTGCCTTCGTCCTTTTACCCTTTCATGACGTAAATAAGCAGCATATATGCTGAACACACACAAACATACATACACACACGCACACGTATACATACGAACATTCTGCTTTAGCTGGCCAGTGTAAACCAAAGAGAGGGTGTGCTAATGTGAATCTTATGTGATTATAAAGCTCCCACGGTAAGCACTCGTACCCCTCCTCTGATCTCCAGGAGAGAAGGGAAAAGCATTTACTTCTGCTCGCTTCCCAAATAATATGAATCGACAAGCCCCCCTCATTCAATGATGGATAGAACGTGTCTAGGGACCCAATATGCCAATACCACCATGCTGTTGTTGTTGTGGGGTTTTTTTTGTCCTAAGATAATGAAAGCCTTATTAGGCATTCAGTGCTAGTTTATTTTGACTAGACGCTGTCGTAAGTAGCTAGATGAATATTGAGGGTGTGAAGACCCTTTTAAAATAATACGATGATTGTTATGTCAAACCTAATTCGCTGTGTCTGTTAGGTTTTGGTTTTTACACAGTTTCAAAGCATCATCGGTCTTTTACACTGTGTGACATTTCATGACAAATAGTTTTGTCCATAATGACTCAAACCATTTTAAATGTACATTACCGTGACTAAACATTAATGTGAAGTTCTTCTAATATAACATTCTCATTGTGGAGATAGGAATGGATGACTCACTGGGCCAGTGCGACCTATGACTTGGGGCCTTGGAGGGTCTCACACTTGAGACAATCCACTGCAGACATAAACATTAAAATATTAGATTATGTTACAAATGACTACATCAATGCAGAAATGTTACTCTTCACAAATCACACACACACACACGTGCATATTTGTTTTGTCACCTACTTTGTATTATTATGATTATTTAACACTTTCGGAAGACAAATATGAAACATAACTCTACAGGCCAAGGAAAGTTCAATTCATCTATTTATTTTTTGTATCTTTCTTTATATTGATAAAAATATGTGGCTGTTTAGAAATAAAAGGTTTCATTAAGACAGCGGCAATAGATTCATATGTTGGGATCCCTCAAAATGTGTCAATTACCATATTCGTATTTCACCAAACCTAAGACACACTCCAAGCTATGAATGTTATCCAGGGGGTTAAAAGAATATTTTTGTCAGTAAGAACAAGAAAATGAGGGAAAAGGGAAGAGAGAGAGAGAGAGAGAGAGAGAGAGAGAGATAGTTCCTCTTTGCAATGTCTAATTGAAAACATAAATGTCAAAAGAGAAGCGAGCTAGAACAGGAGATACTGGGCAGAGCGAGTGCAGAGAATACCGATAAAGCTCCTCATTATTACCAATGCATTTAGCCAGCTAACGCCACGCAATGCAATTAGAGTTGTGATGTGTGTGTGTGTGTGTGTGTGTGTGTGTGTGTGTGTGTGTGTTTGCTGGTTGTTCTGTGATAGATTTGAATAAAACAGGCCTGTGTTGTGCCTGGATTTCCATAATAAATATTAAATATTATGCAGAATTCAACTTCTGTGCAGGTTAGATGAAACCTCAGCATTCATCATGTTGGAAATGTCAGAGTACTGTTCATAGGAAAAGACTTATCAATAATATTTGAGAGAAGATTAGCTCATGTTTCAGATCTATAAAGCGTGGCTGCTGGTGTGGTTCTTGCTGGAAGAGAGAGGCTATGGACAGTCGCAGTGTCAATATGAGGGAAGAGATATAAGAGAATGTGATAGACTGCTGACCTTTCGGACTGATCACAGCCACCAATGCAGATGACAAATAAACCTTTAACTCAAGCAAAAGTGCTGACCGAGAGCAATATACACCTAGCTCTTCCCTCTGCTACTCTCTCTCGCTCTGGCTCTCCCTCTCTCTCTCTCTCTCTCTCTCTATCTCTCTCTCTTTCACTCTCTCTGCCTCTCTCTATCTCTCTCTCTGCCTCTCTCTCTATCTCTCTCTCTTTCACTCTCTCTGCCTCTCTCTCTCTCTCTTCCTCTCCCTCTCCCTCTCCCTCACTCTCTCTCCTGCTCTCTCTCTCTCTTCCTCTCCCTCTCCCTCACTCTCTCTCTCGCTCTCTGCCTCTCCCTCACTCTCTCTCCTGCTCTCTCTCTGCCTTTCCCTCACTCTCTCTCTCTCTCTTTGTCTCTCTCTCTCTCTTTCTTTCCCTCCCTCCCCACCTCCCCTTCCTCTCTCTCTCTCTTTGTCTCTCTCTCTCTCTTTCCCTCCCTCCACACCTCCCCTTCCCCTCTCTCTCTTTCACTCTTCCCTCACCCTGAGGTCAGTCTCTCTGAAATCTGTGGTGCATGTTCAGGGTTATGCAGAAGTCCCTTCATGGACAAAAGTGGGAAAATAGTAAAGTTACCGGTGAGCTTCCAGTGCAGAGAGCAATTTAAGTCGTCATTGTTATTATTGTTTAATTAAATGCACATTTGTGGAATACACAAAGTAGATTTTGAATGTAATCAGAATATATAAGGTTAAATTATGTTACCTAAAGTATATTAACATGCATGTATGTAATGTAAGCATCCACATATTTATTAAGAGATCAGTGGGTTCACACTATCAGGTCAAGATCAAGTGATGCATATGATGTAGATGGGACTAGGACTGGAGTTATAAGCTAAGGGTTAAGCCTTAGAGTTAGGTTTACATTTTATGTTGCTCATTTGCTTACACTATATTGGCAAAGGTATTGGGACATACCTGGTTTTCAGGGTTTGGGCTAGTCTATTTATTTGCAGTAAAGGGAAAAATGAATGCTCCAAAATCTTGTGGAAAGCCTTCCAAGTAGCATGGAAGCTGTTAAAGCTGCAAAGAGGGGGATCAACTTTGTATTAAAGTCTATGTATTTTAACACAATGTCATTAAAGTCCCTGTTGGTGTAATGGTCAGCCATCCCAGTATTGCTGTCCCAATAGTGTATGATTCAAGGGGCATTGATATGGCGTATTTTTGCCCTTATTATTGTCCCTGAATATTTTAGATGTTGATGCCTTCTGACTAGTTTTATTGTTTTAGGCCTCCAGACTTCCAAAAGTTACCATACATAGAATCCATAGTTGGTTCACCTAAAAAAAAACCTTATCATATCACCATACATCAGGCTATAGGAGGCTTATTCTACTTTACCCACCATAATCCTATCAACAGAAGTGATGCAACAAGTGTACACAGATTCAAATATCACAAAACTAGGGAAACAAACCCTGGTAGTTATGTAGATAAAATCGAGGTTTGCTTATGTCTCTCAGCAGGCCAGTCTCATTTTGATTTGCTGTCTCTATCTGTCTCTATCCTGCAGCACGGTGCACTATTTATGAGGGATTGCAAGGCCTTGTATCACCTTGCATTGTTTATTTCCTTAGTTTTGCTGTGTGTGTGTGTGTGTGTGTGTGTGTGTGTGTGTTGGGAGGCGGAGGGGTTGGTGTTGGGTGCAGCTGAAACAATCTTTTTAACAGCTTCATTGGAATGCTAGCACATATTGTCACCAAAAATACTGACCGACAACATTCAGCTTTCTCATTTAGACAGGACTGTATGTGTGTACCTCTGTGTGTGTGTGTGTCTGTGTGTGTGTCTGTGTGTGTGTGTCTGTGTCTGTGTGTGTGGGTGTGCTGACTGACAAGCATACAACAAATATGACTAGACCTATAGTTATGTGCCAGCACCACAATAAAAATGAGATTGAATTACATACCTAGCATGGATGTATATGTGTGTGAGTATATGTGTGTGGCCATGTGACTAACATTTTATTTTATGAAATATGAGAGAGAGAGAGAGAGAGAGAGAGAGGATGATGATTGATAATGATAATGATGATCCTGGCCCATGTAGACACAAAACCAACAAAAACTGCACATATAGATAACTTTACCGTGAATCTGATAACGCAAGCTAATCTAAATGAATGATTTTGGCAATTAAACACTTCTCCCAATATTTTATCACTCATTATGAACAAACTTTTACCATGTTGTGATCACTTTATGGACCACTTTAGAGATCCTACACTAGTCATATGCAAAGGCTAAAAAACTGCAAGTTCAATGAGACATGTAAAATGAGTTAACACTTATGTTACAGATTATATAGAAATACATATTTGCAATAGCATTGGAAATAAACAGTATTTGTGCTGGTGTGCATTACTGGGTGCAGAAGTGTTTTCCTTTAGACCAAGACAGACCAGGAGTTCCCAGTCTTTTGTATATGACTGTAAATGATTGTTCAGTGGATTTGCTAGATTTCTTTCAGAACATTAGATTGGTACTAAAACACTATAGCTGCATTCTTACCAGAGTGGAGTAAAAACTGAATGAATAAAAAAACCAATATGACATGATCTGTTAACCTGCATGCAACTGTCTAATGTTTATAATGTATATTAACTGACAACTTAGAAGTTAAATTAATCAAAAAAAGTTCTACCCTTTCCAGCAATATTATGACATGAAATCATGATTATCTTGTCTTAACTATATGTCAAAACTATAGTCTAATCATGGTAGGATCTAACACAGCTAAATTCCCATCCGGAAACACATTCCACATCCACCACAGATACGCTGAGTAGGAAGCTCATAATTTAACCGTTAATACTTTATTAACAACCTTATGTTTGACATATTATTGTTAAGTGGTCATATTAGAGGAGAAGGCAAACATGTTTCTAACTGCTAATGTAAGTTATTATGACTTGCTTTTATTCCGAGTAGTTTTGCAGAATTTATATAGATCTATTCAGAACCAACATTTTGCACAATACAATCAAATGATTCAGAAAAACAGAAACGTAAAAAAAATCAACAGAGACAAATTGGACAGCAGCAATATTCACAAACAGCCATGTTTTTCCTTTTTTTTTCAACTGCCTGAAAGTCAGCGTGGCCTTGGTTCCATTGGCTATGGATACATGTATGGCTTTGAGATAGGAGGTAAATAAGGTTAAAGACATGACCCGACTCCTGTGATATTTCCTCATTTTCTTTTCCTGCTTTTGAGCTAACACAGACTGTGTGAGTTTTATTTTACAGCCAGAGGCAAGTGAAGGTGTTGTAGGTGGGATATTGTCACACATTTGTTTTGAAAATGTTTGGACTGAAAACCAATGACATCTCTGACTACTCTTTCTGTTTTCCATTTCATTCACACTAGCAGTGATTTTCTTTGAACAGTGATGGGTATCGACTGCTGTTTACCAAAATGGTCTGCATGTTTTTCAGTGATATTCAAATGTTTTTAAGCTTCGGATAACTAAGCTTTGTGAATAAGCCATCTGGATGGAATGAGCAATGTTTGAAGTATAAACGATCATTTGCATGCATCGGAGGCCAAGTTAGTATTAATTAAATTTCTGTGGTACCACACTGACCTATTGGTATAATGCAGGCTGTCAAGTCTGCAATAAACTATTTTTGCATACGGACCTAAATGAAGACAGGCTCTAAGCAGTACTGCTCGGTCCACACGTTGTGCTTTTTATTAAAAACTACATTCTCTTACTGTGGTGTGTCTTGGTGTGTCTTTGTTCATATACACACATGTGTAGTGCACAAGTGGGCCTGTGTGTGGCATGGCTAATTAACCATGACAACCATGCAGACATGCGAGGTTGAGGGGGTGTAGATAGGTGCTGTGTGCGAGTGTGAGTTTGTGAGTGTGTGTGTGAGTGTGTGTGTGTGTGTGTGGCCTGGCTGTGCCTTGGGACCCAATTCCTCAGAGAGAACAGACTGCTGTAAACAGCCGAGACTTCACAAATTCAGGATATTATAAATAGAGCTGTAGTCTCTTTAGTATGACAATACATCATTCCTGGCTTTTTACACACCGTAAAGACCTTAACACGTCAAACACAGTTGATTCAGACATCAATACATTTATTCGAACACAAGCATAACTGATCAAGCCTTTCACACCAAACGCGATTTTTTGGATGGTGAAAACATAACGTTATTTTATTTGTCCTCTGTTTGATATCAGTGGATTCACATAGGCAAGCTTAGCTCACTCCACCACCCACTGTTGCATCTGCACAGCAACAAGATTACAGATGGGTTGCATCTGGACTTCACGGCAAAGTCCAAATGATTAGTTCATCCTCTGCTTTTTCAGGTGTGAGGCTAGCATGTTCAAAAACAAACAAAAAACAAAAAATGTGATTGATAACCTATGCAGAGTTCTACATCTCATGATCAATTAACTATCCAGTTTATGGCATTTTATTCACATGTATTTTATCGCATTTTCCTTATTTTAGTGCCCAGTTTTAGTGCAAATAAGGTCGTTTCTGAATTTTCTACATAGTTGTTCATTTGCACCTTGTTCAGTGATGACAGACACCAGTGCCTGACAAATGCATGAAAATTACATTCCACTGTACATTGATAAAGCTTTTCGTGGTTAAACATTTGATTGGTCCATACATTTGTCTACAGGAACTGGTCTCACAATATGACTGTATTTCAAAATAAATTGTTTTATATGAATATAACTTTAGGCCATATTATAACTCTGGGAGTTTTTTGGTTCACTGATATTTTTTTAAATTATTTTTTCCTTCTAAATTCGAGTCTTTACCACAAAACTGAACAAACGTCATAGTAAACATCCTTTCAAATCCAATAAATCTTGTTTTTATGGAAACGGAAGCAATGGATGCACATAGACAATAGACTGGTCTGCCCACACTAGGTTACCTTCAAGATCAAGAAATACAAGGTAAAGATCCTCTTGACTTAGGGAGTATTTATTATGTACCCTTACCAGTGTTGTGCCAGTTCACACTGAAAAAGAACTAGTTCAAAGTACAGTTTATTCAAATAAAAATGAACTTGTTCACGTTCGTTTTTTTTTTTTTTCATTTTCAATACAACGTCCTGTCTGAACCTCCTTCAATCTTCTCCTTCTGTCTGTAATATCACCGAACAATCACAGACATAAGTTACATTAAAAACCAATTCTGAGGTTGAGAATAGATCTTACCACTTAAGCAACGCATCATGTTATGGTGAAAGTGGAAAAAATGAGGT
>JBBPCY010000013.1:10588522-10627185 GCA_037974405.1 Brachyalestes nurse
TTTAAAGGCATTCCAAAGGAATTTATTTATGTCACATTTCACAAAAAGGTAGCAGCAACAGCTGTAAAATTTTGTAACGATCAAAAACACAACAGTCTTGGCTGAATAAAAAAAATAGTTCAAGTATTATGACCATTTTAACAGCAACAACTGTGCAAAAAATAAAGTGCAAAATGAATACATTTTAAATTATGTGAATTCTGAGATACAACATGGGCAGAGTGTAATCTAACCACTTCTGTATTTAAGGTGGACTGGCCGAGCTATGACATGCTTAAGTTTAGTCTTGTGTTTTGAGAGATAGATAGAGGGGGAGAGGGCAAAACCATCCAACAAAACACACAAAATAGCACCTGAAATAACCCCAAAGAGGTCTTGAGGGAGAGCTAAGACTTTTCTCTGATATTTCCTTCGCTTTTGAGTTGTCTGCTGACGCATATCCTATTACACAGGGTCGAGTTTAAGGTCCAGCGCAAGCTACAATCTGGAATATAGAGATCAGAGCTGTCTGACTGTTATCCGACATCCAATTTACGGCTATATCGGACCTGATACCGATATCATATCGGATCGGGTCCATCTCTAATATCTTGTGTAGTTAATGTTTAATTTTCTTACATTTTAGAACACACTCTGCAACATGTTGCCAGGTTGTGCGAATCGTGTCAAACATAAGTCCATCTGTCAACACTGCATAGAATTTGAATGCCTTTATTGTCATTGAAGCAGAGCTTACAACAAAATTGGGAGCACTGTTCACCAATATGGTACCAGATAGTAAAATGCAAACACACAACATTCACACACACACATAAGATGATAGTAAAATATGAATGATTTAGCAGCATAACAAAAATACATAGAATATTACAAGACTGACCACAGATATAGAATATTACCAGGCTGACCACAAATATAGAATATTAGGGATTACATTTTATAGGTAAGGCTGAACAATTGTTTTGAATACATTTGGCCATTTTCACATCCCATTTTATAAACCTTAGCTAAGACAGGCTAAGCTAGCAAAGCTAAGCATCCCCGTGTTCAAGTCAGCCTCCAAACAATGTTTTGGCTAAACGTAAGCAACCTGGTTTGCCTTTCGACACATTTTGAGAAAGCTGTGTTGTGATGTGTGCCGTGGTAGTTTGCTAACAGATGCTGAACTGGCATCTTATTAGCGGAGGCGTAATGATTCCAGACTGAACACTTAAATTACAGTGGCAACACTGAAAAACTGTAAGACAGTTCTGTTTCAGGGATTTTAGATCCTGTCCTGTATATATTTAACACCTCGTGTGATAGTGTTTTCATCAGAAAACCATGTCTACCTGTATTTACATGATGCTTTCGCCACTCGCAGTGTGGCCGCACGCAGACGGATCGTGTGAACTGGGAACACCGGGAATGCGGCGTCTACCTGTCTGTCTATGCGTTTGGGGCCAAAGGAGACTGATCCTTTAGTGATTCGATCCAAATGATCTGACTTATTAAAAAGAGTCGAAATTCTCGTAACTTGTCATGAGATAGTGTAGTAGGAACGGCACATTGTTATAAGATGTCACTTTTCTCTTAGTTGTGACAGACGATCGCCACTGGCGACTGAAATTAAAAAACTAGTCGCAAAATGAATAATCTAGTTGCATTGGCGACCATTTTAGTCGCCATCTGGAGCCCTGGAAATACAAAAATAAAATGTATGATATAAAAGATAAACAGTAAAACCTGTACATGGTATAAAGTGCAATATTAAGCTCAGCTAGGTGCGGTGAAAAAGCAAACAAAACAATAAATATTTATAAGAAAATACAAGACATGCCATGCATATTGACAAGAATGTTGGGTGTGTAGATGTTGTGCAGAAACATTCAAGGTCAGAGCTTATGTGTCTGTGAATAAATAAGTGGTCCTAGTATTTATGTGGTCAGAATTCATGTGTCAGTAAGTATGAATAAATAATTCTAGGTGATGTCCTGATTGAGGGCCCAAATGGCCTGTGTGAAGAAGGTCTTCTTTATTTACTTTGTGTTGGCCTTAAGGTAATAGAAGCGATTCCAGAGAGAGAGAGAAGAGTCCTCTTTTAGGATGGCTGAGGTTCTTCATTATCTTCCTGGCCTTGGTCCAGCACCATTTACTGTAGATAGACTGCGGGTCAAGAAGCTGGATTTGGATAGTGTGATCAGCTGATAATATCTACCTGGGAACATATCTGTCTTGTTTTAGCTCCGAAACCAGCTAATGTTCTCAAAGGTGCCTGTGTAAATGTTTTTTTTAGCATTGTAGAGGGCAGTTTAAAGTCCCATAAACGTTCCTTAAAAGACGAAAAAGACACTGATGCTCCTTCTTCATCAGGCCGTTAGGGTGACAGGACCATGATGGGTGCTATGGACACCATGGTACCAGAAACTGACCACTCTCTCCACTGGGGCACTGGTGATCTTTCCTGCTTCATGAAGTCCACAATCAACCCCTTTGTTTTGATGATGCTAAGGTGGAGATTGTTTTCCTGGCACCAGTTTTCCAGGCTTTTAATCTTCTCTAGGTAGGCCTTCCCATCAGGCCATAACACCGTCGTCATCAAACTTGACAATAGTGGTGGAGTTGGAAGTGGCCATGCAGTCATGAGTGTACCATGAGTTCAGCAGGGGGCTCAGGACACTGCCTTGACAGGGCAGCCTCATCGGTGAGTCCTGACAGATCTCCAGTGCTGACAGCAGGGGAGGGTGAAACATGACTGTACACCCATTCTACTTCTGCTCTGAATGTCAGGAATGTGGAGATTCACTGGCACAGGGATGGACTGAGACCTAGGTGCTCCGACTCAGTGGTGAGTTTGTAAAGGGATTAGAGTGTTAAATTCTGAGCTGTGATTATTATATTGTGCATTCCAGCTATTCTCTTGTCTGACAGCAGGCTCTTGAGACATGCCATACTGGCTGAAGGTTGTCTTGAAGAGGAAAGAATTGATGCAGTTTGTATTTAAGCACAGCCACCTTACTTTGTATGTATTTTATGCAATGTTCAGTGACTGATAAAGGGGTGAGCAGCGTCTTTTACAACTGAATTATTCCAAAATATACAATGGGGTTCAAAAGTCTGAAACCACACTGAATTGTTCTTACAACAATAGAAACGTGTGTTGTCGTGCAGTCTTCATCTTATCTTCAGGTCCGATCCTACCAGGTAGCCTGAAATAGCTCTGAGCACCCCGCAGCACCATTGGAGTCCCCCAGGGGTCAGTTCTTGAGCCACTTCTGTTCTCTTCATGCAGTAAATTACTGGTATCAAAGATAAAGAAAAGAGAGATCTCTTACTGCTGTAATGTGACACTTAGTTGTACATCATGTTCAAGCTTTAGTCAAGCTGTGTTTACAATTATCTGTAACTGTAATCAACTGTATCTGCATGGAACTTCTTCAAGCCTTGCCTATTAGAAAAACATCTCAGGTAGTTACTCATGATGCCTCTACAAAGAATGCTAAGATTGTACAAAGCTACACTGGTGACCACACAAAACATACACTTGTTTTGTTGTTGTTGGTAGTTTAACTGCTAATGTTTTTTACTAATGTCTATTCCCATATTAGTAGTATTTTGGCAATTTTAGACCTGTGCACTCCTCATAATCAGTTAGTATTGGCAGCAGTACAGGCATTAAAATGGCCATCAGCGTGACCTCTCCCAGTGGGGAACAGTGAGCATCTGCAGGCAGACATCAGCCACTGCCCCACAGAGTGCATTACAAATAGCTACTTAAAAAGGAATGTGTTTAGAAAATCGATTCTGCAGCAGGCCTCATAAAATGGAGTAGTTAAAGAAGATTAGCTGGAGTACCTTAAATGGCCCCTTCATTA
This sequence comes from Brachyalestes nurse, assembly GCA_037974405.1. NCBI lineage: Eukaryota > Metazoa > Chordata > Actinopteri > Characiformes > Alestidae > Brachyalestes > Brachyalestes nurse. Next base: position 10,592,377 of record JBBPCY010000013.1, read on the forward strand.
ACATGCAACTAAAGAATGGACCAACAATATGGTTGCTTTATATGTTAATGAACACCATACACTCTTGCTTTAGTAGACTTGACCCCAGTGTTTTCCCAAAACAGCACTCTGAATTAGCTTTACTTCAACAAAAACACTTGCATTGCATTCACTGGCCACTGTCCTGTAACTCTACTACATAGGCACACAGTTACATATCTATAGCACATCTGCTAAATAAACAGGGCCATGTGGAGAGCAGTGTTTGCTCATGGCACACCTTTTCTTGCTTAATAGGACTGTTCAAGGAATGTGTGAGGTTAAGTTGACCGCACTGAGTGAAAACATTACAGAGCTGATACTCAGTCAGACAGAGAATAAATACAAAGAACGAGGGCCTTCAAGTCTAAAGAAAGCCATGCCTTTGCCAAGGTCAATGCTGCCACTTATCAAGTGCTTGTTAACTAAAATATGTTCAGTTCACTCACAGGAATGGTGTGGTTGATTATTTTTCTTACAGCCCCTTGTCTAGGTCAGGGAAGAACAAGGAAATAAGGGAGTCCAAATCACTAGTGTATCTAGACAAGAAACCAGCAAGCCTGGTGAATATAGGTGCATGCACAGGCTATCTAACGCAACAACCACGGGGAAGACATACATAACTAGATTGGTATGAGCTATGTACAGGAGATAAAAGTATAAACATTACCCAAGAACAGCCATAGGGGTCTAAGTAACAAAACCACCAAATAAAAGCCGATCATCCTTAAAATCAGAGAGATACCGTACAATTATCTTGGCTGGTAAAAACAAAACTGACTGCTAAAGAACAAAGATGGGAGCTAAGCAATAAGGTGCCAGAAGGCAGCATACAAAAAGCTCCTACTCTGTCAGGTTCTCACATCTGGTGTCTCTCCCCCTTTATAAACTCTAAGTTCCACCCATCCATTTCCCCCAAGGTGACACGCCCACCACACCTGTGGAAATTTTAGGAGGAGGAACAAGAGAGAGAGAGAGAGAGAGAGAGAAACACCAAGCATAACAAAATGCACAACCTGCTTGATTGCAACACTTTCTGCGGTTTCAATTTTGTATGGCCCCCCAGAACTAGTGCAACCCTTGATATAGAAGAGCATAAAAGGCTATGGAAAATGGACAATGTAGTCTATCAACATAATACATGTAAAAAAAATTGACAGAAATCTAATCTTTCAGTCAGATAAGAGAAAAGTACTTAAGGTAATCATTTTAGATTGTTGTTGCGTTCCCAGTTTAAATTCTATGCTACACAGCAGGACTGCGCTGTTGTGGCTAATCAAAAGAACTTTTTTTTTTTTCCTGGGAAAAAGGGCATATTCATACCTTTCAATGACTAAACATTTTAAAATAGGAAAATTAAACGAAAAGTCTGGATTCAAACTTAAAATAAATAACGGCAAATAAAACATGATAAATATGTACTATAACTAAACCTACCCTTGTGAGTACCTCCCCAGTGATGCAAGGACACAGCATGAGTGACAGAATTTTTTTTCTGAGAGTGCATGCTATCATTGGCCTAATTGCTTGTCAGTAGATCTCATTCATCTGAACAGTGGGCCCTTACATACACAAATGAAAGTAAAAACATACTCAATTTTAGCATTCCAAAAAAAACAGTTTCCTATTAGATTCTGTTAAGACTGTCTGACCTTGCAACATTTGCTATGAAAGAATCTAGTCTGTTAATGGAATGCTAAGAAAACTGAATTGTCACAGATTCCCATAAAATCAGTATTTAACTAACACAGAAAAGGACTTTTCTTGAAAAAAGTAAATGCATTGTCAGCTCTTTTTACTCCAGTTTAATGGTCAAGTCCACAACAACAGCCCTCTCTTACTCCTCAAAAAGCATCATTAGACCCAATTCTCTTTTCCTCTGTAATATAACAGCATAAACGTAAAAGCAGATGATAATGGTGCTCTGAAAGCCCTGGTGACCCATGAGCTGAGTCTGGGAGCTGCTTAATTGGCCAGGTGAAATGTCCTCCTCTCTCCGCTTCACCCTGCAACTCCTTGGTTCTCAGTAAATTGGTGCAGTGAGAGCGTTTGAAAGTCCAGACTGCTGCCTAATTTGGCTCCCTCTCAGTTCATGCCGTTTAGGTCTTGGCTTATGAATGCTATTTCCCTTTGATGAGGGATATTGATGTGTTTAATGCTCGAGAGACAGAGGGACTATCAAAGGTTTGCACTGGAATTGTTTAGACTGACTGTGCCTAAATGCTCTTTTTTTGTTAAAATACAGCTGTTGCACTGGGTTTCAGGGGAACACTGCTGAGGCTTAGTTTCTGTTTTCAAATAGTTCTGAAGCAAGAGGAATCTTCTAAATGTAATTTTAATTTCATCTATGTGTTGGCATATATTTGCCTATGTTTATTACTATTATTGTGTTAAGGCATGCATGCAGAGCTTAGATTTTCCTATTTGTTTCAGCTCTACACCCTTATTGACTACTTTATCAGAAACACCTCCTTTGGAACCCCACCATACTAGTGTACAGTCTGTCGAGGCACAGTCTGCACTAGTTATCATTTAGTCTTTCATCAGTTTTTGACCATTAAGCCACTATAGACCATGTGTTTTGTTTGGTAACAGTGCCTCTGACTCACCACACTAACCACACACACTACCATGTCAGTGTCACTGATGTCTTGATAATAATCCAAAAACCAAGCAATATCTGGTCACTACCAGACTTATGGTCAGAAACTGACCAATGCTTAATCAATAGAGAGTAGCTGATATATTGTTTAATTTGAAAAATAAATGCCAAAAAGCCTATTTGATGCAATATTGCTGTTCAGCGCCAGCTAGTTACTCTGTACAATGCATCACCACTGTCATATCTAAACTTCTTTTGATTGTTATTATTTTCAATACACTAGCTGCCCTTTATATTGGTTTTTTTGTGTTAAATGGACAAACAGAAACATTTTGAAATTACCTATCTAACCTCTTTACATAAGAGGTTCTGTAAAGTAAAGAAAGAAACATCTTTTTTTTTCCAAATGACACAGTGTTACTGATGAATACCACTGCTCCCGATTAGCTATTTAATTGTGAGTGAGTAAGTGGTGTTAGCGAGTGAGTAGGTGAGTAAGTTAGGGGTTTGGAGGGAAAGTGAGTTAGTGTATGGGTGGGTGGGTTGCTGAGAGTGAGTGAGGTACAAGCCAGTTTCACAGCAATAAGGTTTTTCCTTGAACCACAATGTACCTGACAAGAGGAAGGCAACATTCTGGAACTGAATATCATATAGTGGACCTATATACAGGGAAAACAAGTATTCAGACACATAAAATGTTGTTAATAAACACTATTTGGTCATACGTATTAGGACACTTCCAGTGAGGAGCAATCTTAAGGCTCTAGCATACCAAGACATTTTGGACATTGCCATGCTTCCATCTTTGTGGACACAGTTTTTGTGGAAGGCCCTTTTCTATTCCATCATGACCAACAAGGTCCATAAAGACATGGATGAGTTCTGTGTGGAAGAACTTGACTGGCCCACACAGGGCCCTGACCTCAACCCCATCCAGCACCTTTGGGATGAACTGGAATGGAGATTGTGAGGCAGACCTTCTCATCCAACATCAGTGTCTGACCTCATAAATACTCTACAGAGAGAATGGGCACAAATTTCCCACAGAAACTCCAAAATCTTGTGGAAAGCCTTCCAAGGAGAGTGGAAGCTGTTATAACTCCAAGGGGACCAACTCCATATTAAAGTCTATGTCAGGCAACCCAGTACTTGCCCATATAGTGTATTCTCCTGATCTGCCGTTACTATCAAGGCTGTAGCTGTCTGTGAAAGATTATCTGCTGAGTGATGGCCATGGTCATTGGAAGAATGGGCTTCTGTAATAAACTCTGGCCTGAGAAACTCACTGCTGTACAGGCTATTTGAGTACTTTGAGTACTTTGTTCTAAAAACCATTAAAAAACTGTTCAACAAAAAAAGGAGCGAAAAAGCACTTTCGTTTCAAAACCCACCTGACAACCTTTATACCTACGGCTCCGCTCTCTGCGAGCCAGGCGGGAATTCCATTCTGGAGAGGCGAAAGTTGCCTCTTGGAGTTCATGGCTCTTTGAAAATGAAAGATCAGAAACGTGTGACATGCAGCATTTAGTGGAGTATCGCAATGCATTTAGCCTGGGAGGGAGATGAGTCGTTTCTGAGTTGATGAAAAAGCCCTGGCATTTGGCACAGTAAACACATTCATCACCAGAGACAGATAATTATCTCTTTAATTCCACAGCCGTGTGAGGCCTCCCGCGCAGGTTGTCATAGACATTAGAGCATGGATGGAGGAGAATGCGAATTGTCTTGAAAGAGGCCGCGTGGCTTGTTGCTTTCTGCTTGTTCAAATAACCTTGTTCACTCCGAGTTGTCATTGGAGCTCTTTAATTTAGAGAGGGAGGAAAAAAAAGAAAGGGGAGGTCTACAGAAAAGAGGGTGATGAATGAGGGAGAACATCGCAAAGAAAAAACAGGCAGGTGTGTGTTACTTAGTTTTACCCTCGACAGATTCTCCCACCCCCCACCCCCTCTCTCTTCTCTTTTACTATCCTTTGTTTTCTCTCCCTCTCTTTGTAGACACCCACTTGCAGCGTTGCCACATCCTATTTATTTCCTTCTTTTTTTCCTTCTCTCTCACTTCTTTCTTCCTCTTTTTCTCTCTCACTCCCCCACTTTTCCTGCTCTTACTCTTTTTTTTAAATTTTTTTCACTGTCTTTGTTACTTTCTCTCTTTCTCCCTCTCTCTCAGTCTCTCTCACTCTCTCTCACTTTCACTTTCCCTCTCTCCCCTCTTTTACTATCTCTCTCTGTCTTGCTCTCACTTGCTCTCTATTTCTCCCTCCCTCTCACTGTTGCTCTCCCTTTCTCCCTCTCACTATCTCTTGCTCTCTCTCTCTGTCTCTCTCACTCTCCCTCTCTCTCTCTCTCTTTCTTTCTCTCTCTCTTTCTTTCTCTCTCTCTCTCTCTCTCTGTAAGATTGAAAAAGACCAGTTGCAGTTTGCACATTTTTTGATGAATAGATCTTACAGCTGATGAATAGTACTCGTTTTATTGTTGGTATGTTGGGATGGTGATCTGGTTGTTTCTCTGAAACTGTAATAAAGAGCTTTTAAAATCAATCTTTCTCTCTTTCTCACTCTTTCTCTATCTCTCTTTCTGATCCTCTCTCCCTCTCTCTCTTTCTCTTTCTCGCTTTCTTTCTCACTCTCTCTCTCTCTCTGTTTCTCTCTTTTTTCTCTCTCACACCCCATTTTGTACACAGGATTTTTCAGAAATGTTTTGACTGAATAGCTGGTCACTCTGGTATGAAGCATGCATCTAAAAGCCCTTCCGACACACTGTGTTAGGAATGGTCGGAAAGGCCCATTTACCTGAAGTCAATAGGTTTCGAAAAACAGTGCAATAGTGAGTGTGGGTGTTTGTGATCGGGAATAGAACAACATGTAAAAGCCAAAGCACTAAGACCTTTGTGTCAACTGGCCACCAAAGCAGCTGAGGACCACTGGTCCTGGGGTCAGTTTATAGAGAGAACTCAATCCATCACACTGGCAATGAGATGTCATCCAGCCAGGCAGAGAACAGCAGGAACCTCTAGAGGCCTTAGCTTAAACCAGCACCAGTGTATTGTAAAACATTATCATGGGGTGCATGCACTTAAACCAAATGCTGCTTTTCAGAGAACCTTATTTTATCAATAATAAGAAATATGTTAAAGTATCCATATCTTGGGACCGCTGATTTTTTTTTTTACTATGCTTGTGATGCCACAAACGCAAATGCATTTATGTATACCCACCTATTCAGCCTATAGTAGTTTCGTCCAGCCATTCACATTGAATTTAGTGTTTCAGCCTGAGGTGCCAACAGTCAGAAGGCAGCCGATACAGGGTGGCCAAGCAGAACAGAGATCAATTAGTTAAAGGCATAGTAATCGTAACAGCCGGTTTAATTATGGGATAAGGAATGCTTAATGGTCCTATAAAAATGTGGAAAGTTTTTGGTACAAAAACCCACACAGATGTCATAAGTGGACTTCAGAGGGAAAAAAAAAAGATAAATGAAAATGCAAATTCTTAAACCTCCTTTTGCGCTCGCCAAGGGCACACATTGTTACTGTCTATATGAGTCATAAGGCTGTGAAGATTTTTCAGTGTAACAGTCAGTTTGCATTCAAAAGGTACACCCTAATTCTCCTGCATCCATTACTTTAAACATTTTTAAATATGCAAACACTGTTTAATTCATAGAAAGAGTTTTATTTGGAACAATTCATTTGGAATGCCATGCCTAAATTGAATTGTGCTCTATTTATTTGATTTTGTTTTAATTTTGCCTTTGCAGGATTTGGGGGATTACAGCATCTTTGGATGAACATTTCCACACCAGGCTCGCTGTGTTTTGCATAATGTAATATAAATAGGTGTTTTAAACAAGCAACAGCATGGACCCATATTATTAGCAAGTGTTAGGCTCATCATTTATGTCGTAATACACTTAAGGGCATGGCCATTAACCCAAATACGGCACATTTCTCGTTATACTTAAGACCAGCGTGGTGGAGTGGTAATTTAAACTAGATTATATAAAATGACTATGTGTTTACAGGAAGCACCAAATAAAGGCTGTCTGCGTTGGCTTTGATAGACAGATCCCTGAGACGATAATGTTATAAAACACTGGAGAAGTCTGATAATATGCAAGTTAAATTAGATGTGTGTGGGTAAGGTGATGTGAAATATCAAAAGTGTTCTGACACTGAAATGAACGGTGCTGCTATTTTTAAATCAAATCATTTTTAATTACATGAAAACTCTCTGCTTTTAAAGGCAGTATGAAGTGCGACTCTGTGCAAGGGGATGGAAGGGACAGCAACTCTAATTACCTCTCTGGTAATCAGCTCATATATCAAGAGTGCAGACAGATAGAAACACTCACCAACCCTCATCCGTTCTGCTGCCAGAGTCTTGGATTGCACTCACTGTTTTCCTCTGGTCAGAAACTCGCTTGCATTTAAACAAATTTTAATATTCTTATTTTTGTTTCTTTCTTATTGGATCATTACACCAACAGGGACTTTCATTTCACTCAAATAAACTTTAATATGGAGATGGTCCTCATTTTGCAGCTATAAAAGCTTCCACTCTTCTTGAAAGGCTTTCCACAAGATTTTGGAGATTCTGTGGGAATTTGTGTCCATTCATTCTGTGGAGTATTTCTGAGGCACTGATGTTGGACGAGAAGGTCTGGCTCGCAATCTCCGTTCCAGTTCATTCCAAAGGTGTTGGATGGAGTTGAGGTCAGGAGACAATGTGTGGCCAGTCAAGGTCTTCCACACCAAACTCATCCAGCCATGTCTTTATGGAGCTCACTTTATGCACTGGGACACAGTCATGCTGGAATAGAAAAGGGCCTTACCCAAGCTGTGTCCACAAAGTTATGACTTGATTTTATACACTTGTAGCAATGGATATGATTGAAATACCTGCATTCAATAATGAAGGTGTTATTTTAGATTCCCCTGGCAGCAGCAGGACCACATCATTTGAGGCTGTCTTTAGGTATAAGTAAGTGTTTGGCATAACAAAATCAACCTGAAATGAAATGTGTCATTTTTAAACCTTGTTAGTTGACCCTTGTCATATTAAGCCTGACTCATGACATGATATCATTTAAATGATTTTTATTATTATTATCATTATTCTATAATCTTCCTTTAAAATGTAACGCCTGTTTTTTGCCTACCTATAAAGCACTGTCAGATATTTTGATTTCATAACTGCGCATCACTGAGTGGAGTAATATATTATTAAATAATATTACCCCATAATGTATAGACACATTTTCACTGCATGGTGCCGGCTCGCCTTTCTCAGTTTTCCATTAGGCAAATCTGGTATCGAGTAGCTGGTGCCATTTTTCATACCTGCTCCAAGTATGAATAGCTCCAAGTGAGCTGAGTAGGTGTCAAAATGTCACGTGAAAACACTGCTGACTACAGATTGGATATCCTCGGACATGCCCTTTTTGAAAATGCAAAACCATTATAGTGACCAAAGTTTTCGGTTCACTCATCAGTTCTCAATTCACTTGCTGTGACAAAACGTCACATACCAAGAAGCAAGGATTCTGAACTACTCTGCTACTCTGAACGTCACGCTGAAGAAGACGCCATGACGGTTCCACCAGTTCATCACCAGCGGGGGGGTACTAACTACATAGGAAAGATTTACCTCCCTTTCACACCAACCACACCTTTATAAAGTGAAAATGCTCGGCCATCTTAGAGGTCTTCCATGTTTTACTTGGAAATTTCAGATTTACTTTTGTCTTTTAAATTGTTTTTGTTAATAAAATACCACTAAAGTACTTCAGTTCTCTCACTATTTGGAAGCTCTGCCTGTTTCTGATGCCTCAAGCTTGTAAAGGTATCACAGCACCACACAAGCTTTCAAGTTGCTCTGAGTGGTTCTTTCATAAGACTTTAAAACAGTCCTCTGGTCAAGGCTCGATGAGCAAAGACATCTTTTGGGTCTAAAATGTGTTTCGCTAGTTTTGCACTGTCACCAACAATACAACCTGCATTCCTAAATCGCCACACGCTTTCCACAGACATTCTTATGTAATATACATACACTTCCATATGTGGTTTCTTATACTGTATTATGTACTTTTGTCTGAATGAAACAACAAAAAAAGACAAATGTTAAGAAAGGTAGTATCCTCCATCATAATGCCTTACAAATTACATAGTATGCATATAAATTGTTACTTATTAAATACGTTAAATACATGATAATGATTTATAAGTGCTCTAAGGCAATGGTTTGGAACTGGTTCTGGAACTGTGAATGCTCAAAATGCCTTTTGAATGCATTCTTGTCTTGTTGAGTGGTTATATGGTTTGTCTCTGTTATTGAACAGTTTAAAGAACTCTTTAAAGAACAATTGAATACTCTTTAAATAAATTTTATTTAATGGGTCTGTATGGCATGTGGAGCCATCTTTGCTGAGAGTGTAAATTTATGTTATATATGTCATACTAAGGTTAATTAACAACTTGACCTTGTTTGAGGAACTGTATGATGATTTAAGCATGCAATTTATTTCCATGTCACTAATGGTTAGATATTAGTTTTCATTACTTGTTAGCTACATTATCTCAGTGGCTTCAGTGCAAAACTAAGGAAGCAAAATTCAGACACCAAACACGTCTAGACTATGAAGAAGATGGCAGTGGTTTTTGATGGAATGCTCAGTTTAGATACGAATGCTGCACTTTCACCGAGGTACTTCATCACAGCTCTTGTTAGCTGTTTTTTGGTGTTGGTTTGTGTGGACACTGCACATATTGTATGTCATTAACACTGAGAGTACCATGTCTGGTGTATCAAATTATTTCTAACTGATGATATGCAGTAGATTGATAAACGTTAATGAACATGGAGGCAGGTGATTTTGATTGTTATATTTTTAATTTCTGCAGAAGACAAAAATGACAAGCAATTTATTTACAGAAATACCTGTACAAAAGCAAAAATTAAATTATGTAAAATAGTTCATAAATAGAGGTGGACTTCAGCGTTCAGTACATTTTGCCATGTTCAGCTAAGCTGCGTGCATAGTGACTTCTAATAAAACGATGATTAAAACTGATTCGTCAATTCTACATCAATACCCAAGTCGCAGGACAAATAGAATATGGTTAATATCACAAATCTCTCCACTAACGGTGACATGTCTGGCAACTTAAGGTTGAATCTTAAGTCCGAAGTGGACAGAACACACACCTCGGTGGGTGATAGGTTTTTAACTGCTGACCATTGTAATTTTGTCTTATTTTGTCGCAAAAAAGCTTCCCTGCTAATGTTAACAAAAGCAGTTCTAGTTCTACTCTACTTCTGAGTATCTCTATTCTTAGGCATTCATTCTTTCTTCGCCCCATCACTGCTTTCTTAACCACCTCTTTCTGTCTATCACTTGCTCAGACATTTATCATTGTCTCTGTAACTGATATTCCCAATATGTATGTGATGTGTGTGTGTTTGTGTGTGTATGTGTGTGTTTCTCTCCCACAGAGGTGTATGTTGTGCCAGCAAACTTTCTTGTCAAACTCTGTTCTTCTATCTGTTCTCCAGCTTCTCCATTAGTGGTCAGCGAAACATCGCTGTTGTATCTGCGCTAGACAAACTTGGTGTAGCTTTTCATTCCGCACTGAGCTTAACTATTGAAGCATTGACTTCACTGATCATTTCTTCCGTAGAATCACGACTATGAGGATCCTCATTATCGCCATTAGTCTGTGTATAAATAGCCATGTTGGTAAAGTTACCATGCTAAAATTTGAGATCAGATGAATTTGATATGCTAGGGTATCACCTAAAATTTGTACAGTTGTTACTTATTGATAGACCTGACAACATCTGACCGATCATACGTGAAGAAGCCACAAGATAAAAGCTTTTTTTTTTTCCTTTTTTTGAATGTCTATCATATAAACTTCACCAGGGTGTGTAGTTTGAGCAGAAATTACTCCTCTTCCACTTTAGAAAGCATCTTGGTTTTTATACTAGTCAAAACCGACGACGAGTCATACCAATAACGGTATAAAAAGGCACAGTTGCATATTTTGCATTCACTCTATAGATCTGTTTTCTTTTTTTTTTGTTCTTTTTTTACAGAAGCACTCTAAATATACAAAGTGGCACTGGAAAGGATAAGAAAAAATGTGAATAATGCTTACAAAGCTTACATTAAAAAAAAAAAAACATTAAAAAAATAGACAGACCGTTGAATCATGCCAACAGAGAATCATCTGAGTTTAGGTTGTAAATGTGCTATGCTGACAAGTAAACTTCCAGTGAGACCACTGTGAGTCTGAAGTGGTAAAGAAAGGGTAAAAAAAAAATCACAAGGATGAAAAAAGGGACATTTGGTCAGAAGGACGAAGAACATTTCGCGAACATAACGTTTAACAAAGCGTGGCGCTAAATAAACTGGTGAGCCGTTGTATACATGTTTCATTTTTCATCCTCGTCAAACTGATATACTAAGCCATACTACATGTCTAATGTTCGTTTTATAACAAAAGCAAGCAATGGACCTCCAAGTTCACAGGGTAAGAGTTTAAGATTTTTTTTCGTTGGTTTTGTTTTTTTTTTTTAAACGTTTTTTTTCTTTTTTTTGTTCCTTCATAGTAAGTGAAGAAGAATCCCTTTAAACGTGCAATAAAAAGTACATAGTTTTGTATACAGGTGATAAGCATTGGAGCACTTCTTTTAACGACGAGTAGTACACACAGACTACAGATTCAGGAGGCTGCGAGGAGGAAAAGAAAATTAAAAAAAGGACAGTCCGCTCGAACAGAAGGGCCTTCTAAAGTACAAAAAGAATTGTTCCATTGCATCTGGTTATTGTCACTTAGGTTTAAAGGCAAGGTTTTGTGCCTCGTAAGTGAACTCCCAACCTCAAAATAGGTTTATTTGATGGATTGTGGGCATAGGACCTTAACGTGTGTGTGTGTGTGTGTGTGTGTGAGAATTTGTATTTAAACATGTATGGATTTCAGGAAGGACATCGTCCACACCTCTCTTGCCTCTCCCTCTGCTATATAATTATATATGTGCAGGTACTGAAAGCAGAGAAAAGCACAACATTCAGAGCACTGTCTCTCTTCTAATTTTGCTTCATGTTGTTACCAGAACTTTGGTTTTTGCATAGCAACATGTGTTGCTATCTATAACAGATGCTCCTGACACCTTAAATATGCCTTTTAGTGATTGTACAGATCCATTTCGCTGGTAGGTTCTCATTCTCAGTGCATATGTACATGTGTGTGTGTGTCTGTGTCTGTATTTGTTAATTTGACGAATTAGCTCTTGTGTATTCAGTATTTAGCTATGCATGATTGCGAATGAATACTCATCTGTGGTTTATTGCTCAATTTAACACTTTGTACTAAGAAAATGTTATGCTGGACTAGCCCAAGCACATGGATGGGTCCAAGTCACCTCAATTATTTCCCTGGTAGTCACCTATTAATCTAAAGGGAGATCCTAAAAGCTAGTTAGGTGCTGTGAGTGTGTGTGTGTGTGTGTGTGTGTATGTGTGTAAGACTTGTGGTGTGCCACAGGTCACTAAGGGCTTCAGTTTAAATCCGAGATGACATACGAAAGCGACATCAGCATAGTTCGCGTCCTCCGTTTCACTGAACGAAGAAACGCGAGTTACCCAAATTCAGGATTCCAGCAATAACAGGCAACCTCAGACATGTCGGGTACAAAGAGAGGAGGGGGAGGGGCATGTGTGGTGATTGACAGCTTAGAGATAAAGCATGTGTCCGGCATATGTTTGGAAATATTTATGTACAATTCATCACCCACATAAGGGAGTGTGCATGAGCGCATTTGGGTATCAGAGAAGCAGGTTAGGCACGCAGCTTGCTTCTGTCAGTGTAAGTTCACCACTTTCAGCTCGTGTGCTGCCAATTGCGCCATTTAGACGAAAAAAGAGATATCTATAGACCCCTTATAGTCACTGGAAATGTTCTAGCACGTAACAAACTGTTCCATGTATCTAGTTGCAAATGATCCTGCTTTACCTATCCATGCCATCACTGCTAATCTCATGCGTTGATTCTTGTCCGTGATTTCTTTTTTCCAATTTTTTTTGTAGTGTTTTTGTTTTTTGTTTTTTTTTGGTCTCTTGGTGAATGCGATGAGTTTGTCCAGCGTAAATAGTCCAGTCTGTGGACAGATTGCATACGGATATGATGCATAAAAAAACATTCTACAATCCTAATCTCCTACCAAATAAAGAACGAGAAAAAAAAAAAAAAGAAGAATTAAAAAATAACAGCACCAGTCCTGCTCGCTTCCATCCATTTAGTATCACTTAGAAAAAGGAGGAACGAAAAAAAAAAAAGCAGAAGAGAATAGTCCGAGTCCTTTAAGTGGCTAGATTTATGCATGCATGTTGTTTATGATGAAGTCTACAGAACCAGGCAGCACTTTGGAAAAAAAGTCAGAGGGCCCGAAACGCTAGCAGCAAAGTAACATAGCACTCATCCACCAGCATCCCCCTCTCTCCACCTCCGTCCCTCTCTCTCTCTCTCTTTCCTCCTCCTCCATCTCCTCCTCTCACATCTGCGAGACCTTACACCATGCTTTTAAAGTCTTTTTTGACGTACAGATTAAAAGTCCTGCTTATTTTTAAACGAGCGCAAGCTAGCAGTGAGAGGAGCATTCACGTCGCTTTCACACCAGGGTTTGGTTTGCTAACAGTTTCTCTCGAGTTGTCGGATTGAATCTGTACTCTGTTGATGGACATTTTTTTTTTTACAGGTATACTTCCCGCCTGGTGAGCGTCCCACACTGCGTGGGCTTGTATTCGCCCGTCGGCGCTAGCGGGATTTCTTCGGTGGGACGGGATGTTTCTTCGGCGGCTGAGAATCCGGCCGAGCTGAAGGCGTCGTAGGACGAGGAGGAGGAGGCCATCTTTTTGTTGAGGAGGTTGCGGTTGCGGTCGCCTAGCAGGTGCGAGGGGTCTCCGTTGGCGACGGCCAGTGTCTCCTGGCTGCCGGGGGGCTCGGCGACGCTGCCTCCGGGCGAGGTCATGAAGGTGGAGAGTTTGGGAGGGGTGGCCTTGGGCCTGCGTTCGGGCGAGGTGCGGACCGGCATCCAGCAGGCGTCGGAGTGGCCGTATTCATCGCACTCCCGCGTGCACTTACCCGTCATGGCTACGTCAGGCAGGGGCCGAGAGTCTATAAGAAAAAAAGCGAGAGAGAGAGAGGAAACAGCTGTTAGCTGAGCTACTTAACCATCAGCACCTAAAGACTATAAGCCATTTTTGCAGAGACTAACAGTTTAGATGTGGTATGTGCCTCATGAAGCTTTCATTTGGTGGAATATTTGAAATGGAAACTTACAAAACTTACAAAATGTACACCATGTTATCCTGTTGATCATTTAATTGATCATTTAGCATTTCCAATTAGACAGGCATGTTTTGAGCTCATAGTTAACACATACCACATAACATAGAAATGATACACGAACATCAACACTCAAAATTGAAAGAAAAAAGTGAAGTGAGTTCCCATAAAACAAAAAACTACAAACAAAAACCAAAATCTCCATGCTTCAAAAACACGTGGGGCAAATCATCTGTTCTGTGATTTCTCCCTCCACAACTAATGGTTTAAAACCTCCACTAAAGGGGTGTGTGTTTAGTTGCTATATGTGCCCATATCAGTGTGTATGTGTTTGTTTTCGATTAATGAGCTGACTCTACAAAAGTAATAACTCGCACCATTTAAGTCCCAGAGATATAAGTTTAAAAATAGCCTCATTTAATCACCTCCCTGTCTGTATTGAAGAAGCTCTATCAGCATACAACAGAGGAGAAACATCTTCACTTAGCATAGGAATGCCTCCTAAAATCGGTTTATAATTCTGAGGCGCTTTTTTTTCTTCATTTGCAGAAATACAGTGCAGAATACAAAAAATGAGAGGAATCCAGGAGCTTCCAAGTACTTCAATTTTCCTCCAAATTAAGAATAATGTACTTCAGTTCAACAGGATGTGGAGCTTTGTCTATTCTTTTACTTGCTGAATGTAAGAAAAACAGAAATTGCTTAATAGAGATGGCTTATTAACCGGACAACGTGATGAGAACGAAAGGATAAGTCAAACTGCGGTCGGATTTGGACGGGAAACTCAATGGATGCGCACACAAAAGCTGTCGCTCACTGTCTCGCATTGTCCTTTAAGCCTTAGTGCCAACGTGCCAAAGCTTGAATGTTAGAGAGATGGTCGGTTAATGACCAAATGTGGGGTTATGACACAAGCAAGAGAGGGTGAGTGCAAATCTAAAAGAAAGCATGCTGCCTTTGGCTGAGAAGGAAAATTATTTTAACCATGGCTTACTTTTATTGTTCTTTTTCTCCTGTAAAGAAAGAATAAGATAGAATCACTGTTTGGTTTCGGCACAGTGTTTTGTAGCTTTGCAGAAACAGAATGGCTAAGTATGTTCTATGCAAATGTAATTAATTATAGCAAATATGACTTCTAATTTCACACTGAGTCATGTGCTACATGCTTATGCTGTATATGCATTAAAAAAAGATGTGTTTGGGAAAAGAAAAACAACAAAAATCAAAACGAATGAAAATTAAAAAAAAGTCACTAAAATAAACTTTCAGCTAGAATTTGTAGCCAAATCTAATGGTCAATAGCAATGCAGAGCAATGGCTGATAATTTTGCTATGCTTACATTTTCCAGATCCATGTGGAGGCTTCTATTAAGCAAAGTAAAACGTGTCTTTGTACTCCATACATTCTGAGCATTTAAGGTCTTACTCCAACACAACAACAGAGCAAATCTTTCTTAGGCTAGTTACACACTGATCATGTCCTATGAGATGAACCCTGTAGGACCCTATCCTCTCTCTTTCTCTTACAAATCCCTGCCCAGGTCCCACCTTACATTAACCTCCACTACCCCACAACATGTTCATCTGACCTCGGGCCTACCTGGCACAGCATCAGGCCCCTCTAAAGCCCTCAGTGATTGTTGCTAGTTTGTTGCTAACATGCTCCCGAGTGAGATCTCATTAGCTTGTGATTTGTGACGGCCTGAGCTGAGTTAGGGTTAGTTTTAGCTGCCATGAAGTCTGGCTCCACTGTGGGTCAGCAAAAGCCAGAGACAGTAGTGTTTGTGTTGGGTTCACATTAAGAAAATAACAGCTGAATAACAGCTCAGGGAAGAGGTGTGGCGGTACAGTCACAAGGTTCAGCCACGCTCTGGTGCATTCTAAAGCATGCTACACCACCTTGACAGTTCTAATCTGTCTGATGAGCGTGCGCTGGTTCAGATTGACAGCAAATCTACATCCTTTAGTATGGGCTCTCAAGTAAAGTCTTAAAGGGTTTGAATAGTTTGTGAATTTTATGCTCATACACCCTGATTCAGCAGATTATTACCAGCTAAATACCAGATTTAGTAGGCATCTTAGCAGGTATTTTAAAGCAGAGGAAGCACCATGAGTCAGACGATGAGGCCTTTGGCCACATTAACAAAGACATTTCATTGTGTGCGTCCACATTTTACTGGTTTTCACTGTCACAAGTCTTTGCACAAAAAGTATCAGTATTGATATGGTCCAACTTTATAGATCTGCTTCATAGCAGCAATCTGTTTTTCATCCTTTTTACATAAAACTGAAATGACCGCCTGAAGTCTGGAGTACCACCTCGGACCACCTCCTAGTGGCTGACATATGCTAATGTCAGAATAGGCTCTTTTGAAGCTTCAACCCAGGTGAGCCTTTCTCACGGAAAACTGTCATTTTGTAAAAATGTGATTTCATAAAAATGTATTTGTCATGCATTGCAATGCACTGCAGTCTCTGCAGTCAATATTCATTGTTCTCATTAAAGAGGTGCATTTATGTCATAATGAAATGTCCATGAGAACGTGACCTAACACATAGCATGAACTATCACTATCAACTATTTTATAGTATCACTATAAAATGAAAAAAAAAATATTTCCAAACAAAGCAAGATGTCATTGAATCATCGCAGTTTTGCTCTCGATCCAGCATTCACACTGCAGTAGTAGGGGCAGGAGAAATAAGATTTCGCTTTTACTTCTCCTGCTTGACACTTTCCTGTCTAGTGTATAATGAACATCTGAACGGGGGTCTGTCTCTGCTCTACCTTTCTCACCTTTTCTCTCTCTCTCTCATTCTCTCCTACCAGCGCACTCACACATCTTGCTTCTCTAGCGCAATTAAGCCATCAGGGCCTGTTGCTGTTCTCAACCTCTACCCAGAATGCTTTGTGAGCTCCCCTCGTTGGGGGGGGTACGGCCTGATCTACTCAGACCACTGGCCATCGGTTAAAGTGTCAGAGTACAGCTGATGACCGCATCACCTCAATCATTCCATCTGACCACCTCGGCATTCCCGCTGTGATCCTGTGCAACATGCTCTCTTTCTTTCCTTCTTTCTCTTCCTCCCTGGTCTGTGTGAACTCCCCCCCCCCCCCAGGGTCTTCCGTCTTCTCCTTTCATCTAGCGCTCACAACACCCGCACTGACAACTGCTTCCTCCCAGTGAGAGCAAACAAAGAAGCGGCGTGTGGGTGAGTGTGAGTTTATTAGCAGCGCTTGTCCACTGCCGGCTGCTACCGGAGCCTCTCAGTCAGTCACTGTGGTGTAAAACCTCAGATGACTCCGCATCCAAATGCCACATGAAGGTCTCCGAGGGACTATGATTCATAACAGCGCCATTGGTTTAATCTCCGCTAAGGAGAGTCATTCAGTTTAGCGGATCAAAGACAGACGAAGCCAACACATTCATTTCGTTTTCCATTCAAATGAGCAGTCTAGTCACCGCAACAAAACCATCTGGCCATCTTCAACATATTCCAGCCAGAGGAAAGCAAAGCCAGATTTTCAAAAAAAAGCAAAGAGATCCTTACCAAGGTGCTGAAGTGCATTAGGTAAATGAGAGTTGAGCTGTCACTATGAGTTTAAACGAGTAATCTTTCAGTTATTAATGAACAGTTAATTGGGTAATCGATTAAAAAAACATTGACTTAACGAAACAACAACCTGTGCACAAGCTTTCAAAGGTTCCAAAATACGTCATTTCGGACGAATTTAAACATGCAAATTAGTGACTAACAGCGGCCGATTTTATGAGCGGATACATTTATCTAAATATATACTCTTTTAATCAAGTAATCGAGTTTAATCAAGTAAGCATGACAGTCTCAAATTAGAGATGAGCACTGTGCTCTCTCGCTATCAAACCGAGGACGCCGGCAACTCTGTCTATATTTGGCTTGGCCTTAATTGAATTCCACCATTTAAAGTTTATGTTTCTTATTTAAGCCTGTGGAACAACTGGTGACTTTTTTGCCCGATAATGTGATTGGGGCTGGTATGGAACATTGTTTTATTTTAGACACGGGTCAGACAGAGGCTGTGGCGGAGCATGTAATTGTGATTTTCACAAGCTATGTCTCTTTTCCCGTTCCATTATATGCATAACACTGAGAGCATTTAAAACATAAATCAGATACGTTCCATAAACCTGAACTGATCCAATATAGTTTATGTGTATGAGATCAACATGAGTATAATTAAATCTGAAGTCTCTGCTCTCACTGTAGATCTTGCCGTTTGTCCAAGGAAGGGAGAGCTGAATAGTAGGGGCTATACACACATAACCAACACGTATGCATATTAAAAAAGGGTTCTCTGTGGTGATCTCATAGAAGAGCAAGTTCTTGTTTTTTTCCCTAGAACCATACATGCCAAGAAACCTTACGCAACCTCTATTTTTAAGAGCGTAGTCAAGAGCTATCCTTATTTGAGAGCACCATGATACACACAGATATACACACACATATACAGAATAACAGTAAAAGGTCATTCCATTGAGGAATACCCACATTTAAAGCTTCCAAATCCCACACGGAGCCTGGCACTTTCTTTTCTCTTTGGGGTTTCCAAATCCCACTGACCCTAAATCTGACCCCCAGCCATTTTTCAGACTACAGGCTCCTAGCAGTCAGGCGACGGGGGCCTTGAACAACGTGGCTGTGCCTTGGCCAGCACCCGGGGGGCAGGGTGCATGGAGCCGGGCCGCAGAGAGGCCGGAAATGCTCGCGGATCCGCAGCGCGCTAACTGTCACAGCGCATAGTGGGCTTTTCTGCCAACAGGGGCTCAGCACATAATGTGTGCCATTTTCCTTAGCCAGGCCCTTTGAATACACTCAAAAGAGGCATCCACTTCTCCCCGACGAAGGGATTGAGAACGAGGCATAAGGGATGGGGGGCAGCGGAAGAGATGGCTCGGAGCTATTCTGTGAGTTAATTACATACGGACAAAAGTGGATTCTTTGGCGCAGTTGGCTCCCTGCTGTTGTGAGGCTGGTGACAGAGCACTGGAGGCTGAATGTGGGCCAGAGACCCACAGTGATTGACAGACAGATTTGTAATGTTTGTGTGTTTGTGTGTGCATGCGTGTGTGTGTGTGTGTGTGTGTGAACTTGTGCCCCTGGTCCTACTAAAAGTTAAAAAAGTACTGTGTGGTCTTATGAAGGCATGTGTATGTGTGTGCATGTCTGTCTTCAGTGACTAGACTGGAAGGAAGGCCCTCTAGACCTTACAGAGAGATGCTGACCCTTCTGTCTAGCCTCTGTGTGTGTGGTGGTGGGGGTGGAGGGGTTTGAAAGAAAGAGAGGACTAAGAAAAGGGTCATTCGATGCCAGCTCAACTAGACCTCCAAGTCCATCTCATGAGTTTTCATGAAAAAAACAGGTTCTTTTAAAACGATTATTCATCAAACATTTAAAAATGACCACATTTGTGGTCGAGAGATCATTTCCCAACTCCGACAAACGTGTTAGTGTAGGCTGTTTGTAACAGTTGGCTTCTTCTTCTGGGCTGCTTTCAACAGAGGCTCCATAATCTCACTGTCACCTCAAACTACTTAATAATATAAAGAATTATGATTGCATTCTCTTATATTCATGTGGGTATTTGTTTTATATGCAATCCCTCCCATCCTGTTTCAGGTGTTCTTACCCCAGACTTGCTTTATTGATTCCTAATGCTGCTACGTGATGCTGTCATACATTATTTAAAGTAAGTACAATACAAATTTCTATCTATTAAATAAAACCACTTAAAAATATTACAGGCTGTGAAAAGGAAGACAAAATCTAAAAAAATAAACATTGTTTAAAAAAACATTATTTTTTCGAGTTTCTGTAATCAATATTAACAGACATTTCAAGGAAGGTTTCAAAGAGGAACGTTTTCAGTTCTTGTACAGACATTTTGGATTAGAGCTATATGATTTTGCAAGGTTCCATACATTTAACAGAAATAATAGAAAAACAATCCAAGAAAATCCATAACAGGAACTAGGAGGTCTAGAAAGCATAGAATGACCCAAATGTGGCTGGAGCAGGTACATTACTAACAGTACGACCTCCCCCAAGGACACACACACACACACACACACAAACATACGTACACACACACACACACACACACACATACGTACATACACACATACTGGCTTTTTTCTTTCAAATGCCCGACATACTAAGACTATGTATAATACTACTCCACATAACAGAGTAAGGGAAACAGCTCACCAGACTTTGTCTTTCATGACAACTGATATGAAACTTATGAAGGCTTTTTCCGGCAAACGTCAGTTTTCATAAGAGACGCTTTTGTCTATTTCCATGTGATCTTATCTCAGCAAGTGTTATGAGAACAGGCCCTTGTCGGAATAAGTCTTTATAAATGTTTATGTCAGTTGTCATGAAAGGCTTATATAGATGCCATGTCATTTTATGAACACTGGGCCTTCAGTAAAGACTATATTTTGTAATCCTAACTCTAAACATAACCCAAATCTTAACCTCTGTAACAACAAAGAAATGGCTTTCACCTTTAAGCATTAAAGCATCCATTGTTAGTGCTGGTTCCTCTTGTTTTTCTCTGCTTTTCCAACAAAGCCAGTACTTTTTTGTCTTAAACACACACAAACAAACACGCACACACACACACACACACACACACACACCTTCACAATAAGTCTCCCCTCGCTCCAAAAATAAAGCTAATAAAATAAGCACAGACGCACTTCTTTAAGTGCCATTAAAGACTAACAGTTTCACATGCTCCTCGCATTCCACTTTCACAATAAAAAGCTTGTTTGACTCTTCCAGCATCAACTCCTTTATCTCTCACACCCTCATTCTCTCTGTGTGCCTTTCTTTCTCCCCTATAAATTCTAATGCGCATCACACTCTTCCTCTTACCAGGCTAAAAAACTTCTCTCTTTAACAGTTCATTAACTCGCTTAAGTCTTGGGACACTTCACGTGTTTCTCATTTATTTGCCACTGGAAAAAAGCTCGGCTTGTCCTTTTCAGGCGCAAAGAAAACACAGTGAACGCACCCTTCTTTTATAGCTGTGTTCCACAGCATAGCTACAAACATTAAGCCTCCAACAGTTCTCAGGAATGGTGAGGAGGAGAAATCGTGAGGAGAAAACAAGAGCTTAATGTAGGCTACATGCTGTGTCACAAGGATTACTGTAAGTGCGGGGGGTAATATTTACTGGATCTTTTAACCTAGCCTTCAGACAAGGTCGTTTGATAGAGAGAGAGAGAGAGAGAGAGGTATTAGGAGAAAGACATTCCCTTGTCTCTTCTGTGATGAGTCCGTTTGATTGGCTTGTACAGGGCCCAGTCGGAGGACTCATTACTGGCCGAATGATGTGCTAGTCTCTCGCTCTTCATCCTTGGATAAGTGTAGAAGCCTAGCGGCATGCTAAAGAGAAACGAGCATCAAAGTCCCCTACCCACACATTCTCTCAGACAAGCTCTTACACAGAACTGCACACACTTGGGCACACACATACATACATACACACACACACACGCACTCACACTCACACTGAAACCAACGGGAAAGGTGAGAAATTCAAGGATGAATTCCACAGACAGATAGCATAAAACAGAAATGCTAAAATTGAGGATGTTGACTATTATATCAAAACCACTGAAAAGCATCAGCTGAACTTTACATTTACGTTGTGTGGACATTTCGTGACAGACGGATCAACCAATAACGGTATGCCTTAACGGTAACTGTTTTTTTCCCTTTACCATTTCAGAGGCAAGGTTTTCTTGTGACAGCGATAATGTCCATATCCTATTTGCGAAAGTGACACATCCATCAGCCCGTGGGTGTTTTTAGCCGAGTAAAGTAGCACCCCCCGTTAGTGCTACGCTGATGAATGGGAACAAGAATGCTGGTAGAATTCCAAGATGGCAGAGGCCAGCTTTGACCTGGTTTGCTTCAGTAAGTTCAGCATCCAGCTGCATATGCTTTCAGTGGCGTCGCATCAGTGAGCCAGGGCAACAGCATAAAACAACCCAACACAACACAACGCAGCGCTAAACAACACAACACAGGGACAAGAGCCATGTCTGATCCGGTACAGCGAGCACGAGACGGACGTGTGTGTATCTTTCTCTCTTTCCCTTTTCATTTCCGTTCTTTACCTCCTGAGTGGCCTTCTGTGTGTCTCTGCATTTTGGAAATGCCTTGCAGAAAACATTTCACAGAGAGCTTTGGGCCAAATCCATTAAAAAAAAGGTATTAAAATGTATTACACTCATTGACTAATGCTTAATTTGATAAAGCCTCTAATAGATCATTATGATATGCTTATATGAATGAATGCTAACCGTAACCGCTTGGATTGAAAAAAATGCCTACGTGGAATATAGTCAATGAAATGCTTCTGGAGATCCTTCAGGCTGCTGAATAGGTGGAGAGATGGTCCTTTATAATGGCGAACAGTACTTAGGAAATGATTAGTGTATGGTTAGACCACTTCAACTGTGATTAATTGAGGAGAGATTAACTAGCATAATTTCATTCCGGTGGTGATGTGGCTGCCAATTACCTAATGCAACACACACCCCCTTCCTTTTCCATCTCTCTTGTTTCTTTTTTTCTGTGCTTTCTTCTGATTTCCCATCTCTCTCTCCCATTCCCTCTCTCTCTCTCTCTCACTCTCACCCTCTCACTCTCTCATCATCATCATCATCAGCAGCAGCAGCAGCAGCAGCAGCGGCAGTCATTAAAAGCTGGAGGTCGTATTAATATGGTGCTAAACCTTTTTTCCTCACTCTCACACACACACCCCACACTCATCTACATACATTAGCACTTAAACTGACAAAAACAAAGCCTGTAGCTCCTGGAACAGTGATATGTTGTTCAAATCGAAGCCATGTCACCACAATGCCGGCAAATCAGCAAAACTGGCAGAATCGGAACAGAAAGGCACATGACATTTAGAAACATAAAATGTAGAGCTCATTGCAGGAACAGCTAATGCCTCTCCCCACACATTCATCCAAAAAAAGGGAAGAGAAATTATTCAAAGCAGGTACTAACACTTACATTTCATAGATTACATGGCAAAGACGGGTGAAAGAAGTATGAGGCATTCAACAGACAGACACAGAGAAACAGGCAATGTGTGCAAGAAAATGGTAGGGCTTCAGCTAGGACTGTCGCTGCCGAGGGAGGCAGAGACTATGAAAGACAGACAGGGGTTAAAATCTCCAATATGTGCTTGTGTGTGCATGCGTGCGAGTGTGTATTTGCTTATTTATTTATTTTTCTCCCTTCACTGACGGTCTTTAGACTGCGTCTCATTGGCTCAGAGCTGGTCGCCTTATCGCACGCTCCCAGACGCACACACACAATAGCCTATTTTACACCATTAAATGCGTATTTGTCAAAATACAATTTCAATTAAATCCCGCAAACCTGCCAGTTTGTGCTTTGCTCCACTTACCACTGAGGGACTGGAAATGAGGAGGGAAGAAAGAAAGGCCTGAATAACTCTATCTCTATATAAACATATATGAGGCACCAGATTGTTTGAATTGTACAATGAAGTTTGGCTGATTCGCTGAAATTGCCCCCCTCCCTCCCAAAACCAAAATTACAATAGTTGCTTTCACTGGGATTGGAACACAGATGCAAGGCCTGCTCACAATGTACAAAAAGCAAATAATTCAAAGGAACTGTTTGAAACAAAGTGTTTTTTCTCGAACTGCACTGTAATTCTAGCTTGAATAATGTGTTAGAATCATAAATAATGAATGTATGGTGATGTGTTCATCACTGTAATACTGATACCACAATATGAAAAACCAAATAAAGAAATAAACAAATAAACACAAAATGTAGTTTAGTCATCGCCCTAATGAGTAACAGACATCAAGATTTCTCCGTAAAATTTCCCTGTTTCCCTCTGGCATAGGTGTTGGCTGAACATGTAGAGTAAAGTCACGGGTGAAATTCTTCCACTGCATTTAACCCATTCACCAAGTAAAGCGGTGGGCAATCACCATTGGGGTGCCCAGGAAGCAGTGTGTGGGGTACCTTGCTCAAGGGTACCTCAGTGTCGCTACTAACAGTCCTGAGATTTGAACCCACACCCTTCTGATTGCATGGGCAACTCCCTTACCACTAGGCCACCAGCTGCCCAACAAAATTTACTCATAACATGGATTTGAACCAAATTCTCTTCATTCAAATGCCGGGGCCCTACCACTGAACCACAATGAGGTGAATGAAATAACATCTTACATCATGAAGAGAGAGACAGAGAGAGATTTACTGATTGGCAAATTTAAAAAAACTCAGCAGCATTAAGCCCACTGAAAAAGGTGTGAACACCTTGAATCTGTCATTATCCTGCAATTTTCTGAACAAATTGATGTCTGTGCCCACTTCCTACAGATCATGACATTGCCCTGCATTCTATAGCTTAGCTGTTAAACCTATAACCTTCGAGCTACTTTGGTGAGATGCCCACCCACACTGCTGCAGACCGCTGGATGTTGCACGTGTGCTGAGAACCCTGCTTGTACTCCTGATGAAGAGTGCTTGGTGAGTCACTACGTTTAATTCCCAGCATGCCGAGGGGCGTGAGAGGCTAATTAAGTTAACCGGAGGGAGAGAGGGTCTCGCGGGCTGCTCAAGATCCCTGACAAACACTGGAGTGTGTGGGCCCTCGAGGGCCCACTGAAATTGAGCTAAAACCTTGCGAAAATTAGTCGGGTTCATATTTCCTGAGGATTAAGCCGCAAGGCTCGATCGAGCTTGCTTGCGCTCTTCCGTCTTGCACCTCATCAAAGCAGGGTGAACTTTTGGAGTGAGTTAGTTCTCGGCTCCACCACACTTCTGCTGGGGGACTGGACCCTCATTAAGGCTGGGTAAATTGGGCTATGATATACAAAATATTCTGCGAGGAATATTTTACACAAGTTTCAACAGTAAGATTAAGCACAAGGGCCAAATTGAGGCCAAATATGTAACACTCCAGGCAACATAAGAGACTTCATATTATTTTTGGCTGTTTTTTTCCTCAGGTGCTAGATGTGCAAACGTGGGAACAGATAATTATGAAAGTGCTCCCGAGGCCCAATTAAAGCTCATGATTGAGTTCCAAAAAAAACGTTGCGTTCTGTACGTTCTTTGTGCTAAAGGTGGACATGTTTTAATTAGACGGAACCAAAGACATGCCACATAAAAGTATTTACCAATTTAGATGTAAAATGATAGTGTGAGATTTTAATTCAGTACAAATGGCACAAGGCTGCAGATTAAAGAACTGAATTCATTCCGTTGTCTCCTGATGCCTGAGTGTGACGTCTCTGCAGTTGGTACGCCTGTGGCTGTGGTGCATTCGGGACAGCCATTTTGCTTTCTCATGATGCAGGCATTCTTCTCAGCTTTGACTTAAAAGACTTCTAATTGGATTAGCTTGTGCATGATAAATAAGGGTTGTGCAGCCCCAGACAAATACTGGGCAGTATGAAAACTACAGCATGTCCTCGCTCTAAATTGCCAGCCACAAAACCCATTTCCGCATTGGCTTGAGCCCTGAGCTTAATCTAAAGTACTGGATGTGAAGCCCAGCCCCGAATGCATCTGTTTTTGAGCAGAGTTTGTTCAAATGAGTCTCGGGTGAGTCTCAGCATTGCTGTCTGCATAAGGCATTTACAGGTTGTGCTGTGTTATCAGAAATGATTGGGCACGTGGCAGTGTGTGCCTCTCCCTCCCCTTGCAGCGGCAGCTAGCGCTAAATCAAGGCTGGCTTCACGGTGCATTGTCATTGCAGCGCTCTCCTGGGCTGGAACTAAATGATCAATAGCCTCTTTACTTCACCTGAGGCTCGGCAGGGGAGGGAGTGACACAAAACACTGAGGCCACCCGCTTTGCTGTGTGCTACAGTGTATGTTTGTGTGTGTGTTTGTGTGTGGAAGGCCCAAATATGTGTGCAGTAATGCAGTTTAGTTTGCTTGGGTGTCCATGGGCTTTGTGTGTGGCTTTATCTGTATCAAGACGTCCGGAAGAGTGAGCAGTTGTGGGATTATAAGAGCGAGTAGCATTTATAATGTTCCCATCTTCATATTGTGCGGATGTGTGTGTGTGCGTGTGTGTGTGTCACTGAGCATTTCTGTAATTTTCACACCTTGCTGAGAGGTTTTGCATGTAGCACTCAAATTCAAAGTCAGAGTCGTTCTTGCTAACAGGCGAAAACCTTAGAATCTTACATCCGCCCACACACATATACACCCTACCCTCCGTGTTGATGCATGCATCTCTGTGGACCCATTAACGCTCATCTTTCATAGCTGCGTGCTGCTGTTTGAAAGAAACTCATCTTTTTTTCCCCCCACTGAAGTTCTTTTCTCTCTTCTCTTTCTTTTTCTTGACAAACTCTAGAGCTGGACAAGGAAGCGGAGCCTTTAACCGGAACATCCTCTGCTCTGAGGCAGGATGGCGTTTAATGCTAGCTAAGCTAACAGCGGGCTTGGAAAACGCAGAGTGCATTATTAAACGCAGTCGGGCAGGCGCCGGGTTTTGTCGTTTCTCGCCCAGGCTCATCAGAAAGAAGTGCATGCTTTATTAAATGCACTTTCACATGGGGGTTTATGCCGGCGTCTCCGGCACGATCAAAGCGCCGCGCTGTGCCTCTTCCCCCCTTTGACTCTCATTCTTCTTGACAAAGTGATTCAATTAAATCCATCTCTCTCCCACCCAAAAATAAACAGAGAGAAAAGGAAGAGGGATTTAATTGTGGAAGCCCGTGTCCCTCGCCTATGATGGTGGTAGAATGAACCTGAGAGAAGGGATTCCCCCTCTTTTTTTCCCCTTTAATGCATCTAGCCAAAAAGGCATTTTCCCAGCGCAAATACTGCATAGCCACTCTGTCTGCATTTAGAACAAGCATATGTCTTTAGTTCAGTCTGTGTCACACGCTTTAACTGCCAGTGCTGTGCAAATACAAGTGCAGACTAGTTGCCAAGGTCTTTTGGAAAGAGCCTTGAAATGGTATTGTTATCTAATGTGTTTGAGCGTCTCTCTCTCTCACCCTCTCTCTCTCTCTCTCTCTCTCTCTCAATGGATTGATTTTGACCCTCCCCTTATTGAGAGCACGGGGCTGTTTCTAAATCTGATGGCTTGTGGGAAATATTTATCCACATTGATCGAGGAGGCTGATGAGTCTGTTATGAACGGTGCAGTTCAAACAGTTTGGGTCCCTCAAACGTCTCTAAATATCAATCAGCAATAGACGGCCTGGGAGCCAATACGGAGACTATGTGTGAATGCCAAGAAGACCTAGAACAATATTCCAACGAGGAAGCCAACAGTGTGTTATATTACTATCTGTGGGACTTTTATTCGGTGTAAGCCTGCTAATAGTATGCTCCACCAAGTTAATTCTACTGGCTGATTCTAATGTACTTAGTGGGCTTTGCTGCTGCTCTTCATTCCTTTGCATGGCTCATCATACTTTCAGGGCTCTTAAATGGTACAGCCATCAAAGTGTTGACTCGGTTTTTGAGAGATCACAACTTTGATCCTAGGCCAGGATCCATGGCCAGGTCTCAAGAGCGTATAACCTCACTCTCTCTTAGGGTGGTGGGATGATCTTTCAGCATAGCAAATGAGGACATCTGTTAGCTGACATAATGCAATTTGTAGTTAAAGTTCTCTTCCATACCAGCTCTATAATGGTAGTTTGGAAAGAAAGAGTGGTAGGCTTCATGTTACTCAAAGAAGCAAGTCTTCAAACTCCCAGCTTGGTAGCATCAAGTGATAAGTGGTGACCTAGCTAGCAGGTGGAAACAACATGGCTAAATTGTGGAATCTGGGTAGAAGTTAATGCCTTTGCTTCAGTGTGTATAGTTAGTTTAGGTTACACATTTACATAATTACATGTCGATTACTTCATGACACTCATTGACACTTTTCAATTTAGATTCTGTTTCAGGTTTGTATCTCCTAATATCTTCTTTCTACAGAAACAAGGCAAACCCCATATACTTTCTCAACTTCTTTTAATGAGGTGCAAATGAGGAAGAATTAATATCAAATTAGACCATACTTTTGTTATCACTGGCAATAAAAGCGATTTCTCAGAGATAAGAGGATTGTTGCTGCAAATGGTTGGTTCTAAGTTGCATTTAAAGAGTCTAAAGACAAGAGAGAGATAAAAAAAAAGAACATCAAGAAAGGAGGAAGATATGCTGAGGTGAAAATGTCTTCCTTAGCTAGGGGGGGTTCGGGGAGGGGGTTGGGGCTTAATGACTGAACGTGGCATGAAGAGTGAGGAGGGGCATTGATAATTCTGTCTGCTGCCATTTCATTAAAGATTCAACACCTACAGGATATTTTCCGCATCAAACTTTCATGCCATCAGACAGCCCCGACTGCACGGGGTTTAGCGCACTGTAAAGGATGATAAAGCAGGCTGAATAAAGGCCCATCTTTCAGCATGCTGTCTCCACTACAGTCAGATAGCACACTGCTTTGCTGACAGACAGGGTTCTGTAGGAAATGCCATGCTTAAAGGACATCGCATGAAGGGTTAAGGAGGTTCATCTTTGACTTGGGTTCAGCGTATCTACAGGATGAGAAAGCACCAGGGAGAACTTAACAGCAGGATCCTACTCCAGATACACTATCTTTCATTCTATCCGTCTTCCTCACATGTTCACACACACACACATATACACACACACACACACACACACACACACACACCGACAGTTGATTTAAGCTTTCTGATCTCTTCTGTCATACTTCTTTAAATCTCTAGCAGAGCGGAAAAGTCAACAAAGTCGATCATCTCTCAGCAATAAAACTATCCACAAGTTCCCACTCACACCATTGTATAAAGCAAGGTCATATGTAAATCTGTCCCCTCCCACTGCACCGCCTGTCACGTCAGCATAATAAATAACAGCAAAGAGTGCTTGATGAATCTACAAGAGCATAGCGCTTGGAAGGCAAGCTAGGCCCAAGGCATTCCAGGAAGCGAAAAGTGACTTTAATTCAATAGTGTGTGGGCTTGAATGATGCTGCGTTTGTGTGTGCCATGGTTAGTAGTTTCAAAGTGTTGGAATTAACCCAGCTTGACACACTGTTAAATGTATACACTTCTAAAAATGTAGGTGCAGTGCCTCAGAATACAGGTTAACAACATTGGCCTTGGGATCCTGCACATACTTTAGTGTTTTTCCTGTCCTACAATACTCATTTCACCTCAGAAAGGACTGGAGGATCAGTTGGATTGTGATGGGAACTGGAGGAAACACTAAAATGTTAAGGGCTTGAGACTACCCAAGATGATCCACTTTTGGTTTTCTAAAGAACCTTCAAGTGACTTGATGAAAGGAACCAAAGGTAGTGACATTGTCCCAGAGAAGTTTTTTTTGGCTCCTTTATTTTCAAGAGTGCAGAGCCTGGTACAGAGTCTGTTGAAGAAAATAAAATGGCTACTTGAATGGCTCCTGAAGCCCAGTGGCTGAAAAAGTTCCGGTTATTTACTGTGACAGTTTCTCTTGTCTAATTGAAAAAAAAATCGCAACAGAGGAAGTCATTAAGAGCTTTTCATTAGAGTCTGTTTTTCTGGGTTTTTTTCTTTCTTTCTTCCTTCTTTCTTTTTTTTTGAAGCACAAAGATTGTGCAACCTGAGATTGAAAGCCACACTAAGAATCAGAAATGCAGCTATTATGTTTCCATATCTTTGGCACTGCTTTTACTCCTATCAATCATAAGGCCTGTCTTTTAAGACAAAGGACAAAGAATGTAATAGCATCTGTATGATGACTCGCACAAAGTGGAGCATCATATCAAGTGATGGATTTCAATACAGTAGAAGCACCTTTTGAAAATATAATAGGATCTATACCCCCTGTTCCTTGCATAGTGAATGAGTAGCACTGAAAGAGCGATAGACAGGGTGGTAATGTGCGAAGGAACTTAATAAGACTCGTACCTGTGTAATATTGCATGCTTGGCAGGGTCCGCAGGGGAAAGGGAAGAACACAGACAAAGAATGGAGATTCCGAGGAAATATAAAAAAAAAACGTGTTCAGCTACAGTAGCTCGTATGCTAATTTCCTCAGGGCTAAATCTCCTCTTTTCAGTTTATATGCTGTGGCCTGATTTTACTCAATGTCTCTGTGTTTTCTTGTGCTCTTGCCGGCGTGTTCTGCCAGCCAGAACTATTAGTTAAGTAGTGAAGTATACGTGTGCTACAACTTGGCTAGCAGCTGGCACAATAGGGTATTGTGCCGCGTGTGGCGTTCATACTTGGCTAGCTTTGTCTCCTGGTCCACCGCGCTCACTGACATTTACAACCCCGGCCGAGCTGCTAGTGTATAAACCCTCCAGGCCATGACAGAGCGTGGATTTGGGACAGGCCTATCTTGGTCACCCCTTCAAAACACGCTAAACTCCCTCACGCTTGACCAGAAGCTAAAGTCCAAGCTAGTGTCTAAACATGACCCATGCTGCTGGCGAGAGTGAGCCTAGTTCTGCCAATATACTGCACTGAAAAAAAACTCAAACAAACAAACAAATAAAAAAACAAGCCTCTTTCTCGAAACCTTCTGTTCATTCGTCTGTTAGAATATTAGCTTGTGCTTCTTACACTTCTTTTCCTTGCAGCCTAGCATAATCATGTGTACACCTCTATCTCCTTTGCGAGCTGCAAGATCGGTGTAGAATAACGTGAAAGAGGCTTTTAATGGGCAAGAAGGACATCACTGCTGCAGCAGGCACAATCTTCCACACAGAAGACCCTAAAACCCAATAACTAGGGAGAGACGTTTTAACTTAATGCCAGCACTGCATTAGCAATGAGGGGAGACTAACAAGCAGACGAGGCTCACAGGAATGCTAATAACCTTAGTGTGAAGACAAAGATGCTTTGGGAACGAAAAAAAAAAAAGAATTAATACATCACAATACTTTCTTTAACATCTCCTCTAAATTACCACTTAATTTCATTTCACCACTTCAGCATCTTCATTTCATCTCCCCTGCACATGGGGAAAGGGAGGGGGGGTTGGTGATGGTGGATGCAGTTTCTCACTAAATGTATTCCCATCCCTCGGGGGTCTCAGGCTAATCCATTGTGCAGCACGAGGAGCTGGTATTGTGGGGCGCGTGCATTAAAGGGGCGCGCGATGCGGCTGCATTAGCATTATTAAAGGGATGATGAAAAGTGACTCCGCAGCTTGCCACCGATGAATCATGCGGCTGTCTCCGTGGAGTGGAATGACAGTGGCTGGAGTGAGTCCAACTGATCTGGTGTTTGACGTGATCTCAGAGCTTAGGGAAAAGTGTATGTGTGTGTGTGTGTGTTATGAGGAGCACACACACTTTTTTGTGTGATTCCTAATGTTATCTCACACAAACACACTCATGCAATGTATGTGATCTTTGAGGGTCTATCAAATATTAATAGGAAGGAGATGCACGCTCTGGCTCATTATAACAATTTTTTTCAGGAGGTGTAGAAATAGAAAGCATTCTCAACATTGCAACTGCTGACTAGATAAAAAATATGAGAAAAAGAACGAGAGCAAGCGTGTCTGTACCCATGTGTGAGTGTGAGTGTGTGTGTGAGAGGGAGAGAGAGCGAACAAGAGAGAAAGAGGGTGTGAGAGAGAAAAGCGTGACCCAGAAAAGGATTTCATTTCTTTGCAGGCTGAATAGAAAGAGTTCAAATGAAATTTATTCTGATGTTTTTGTTGTTGTTAGTTTCTTTCTTTCCCCCCTCTGTTCTAATAGTAAATACACTCTCTGTCTGACTGTATCACCCGGCAGATGAAATACTGGGGACAGACAGCGCATTTTTCAAGCCACGTGTGGTCCCGCTTAGTGGTCACTCACAGTAAGATGGACAGATGTAATTGGCCGCTTGCAAGCAGGCATCTTGCTCGGGCGAGCCACAATTATTTGCTCTCACTTCAAATCATGAGCCATGGGCGAAGGTTCATACTGCCTAGTGATTACTAACAGCATGCAGTCCACACCTAGGACGCTGAATGCTGTGTCGGGACTGCAAGTGAGACATGAGACATGAGACGTATGAAGAAATCCAAAATATAAGATTTAAGCTCCGCTGCAGAATTTACTGGGCTGTCATTATTGTGAGTGTTTTGCCACATTATGTCAACATCAAATCACATTAAGGTGGAGCTAAGTACTGCCATTTGAAGCGTACCCATTTTTGGGGAGAGGAAATTGCATACATTCTCCTAATCAAGTATAATCGTGGCTATTCAAATAGTATGAGTTTTTGCCTATGGCCACGCAGTCCGCTGCTTACCTAGTAATGGGCTCCAGTGAAGAGGACTGGCAGCGCAAAGATGAAAAGGCTCTGCTTGAGCTTGTTAGCCTCCGAGCACTGTACCATTAGCCGAGAAAGTCTTTTCCACTCTTGGTGCCTGGAAAGGCAGCAGTGAACAGCAAAGCCCACCTAGCCGTTATTAATATTGGAAAAGCCAGAGATTTCCTGCACACATTAGCTGGAGATTTATTGACGGCTTTGCGCCACAGATGTGGCAGGTGCGCGTGGGTACTTATCAGAGAGAGAGAGAAAGAGAGAGAGAGAGCACCCGAGAAATGTTCTGTCAGCATTGGAGAAACGTTTGCTGAGGTTTTCGCCTTGCAGAAAGCACAGCTAAAATTAGAGGCAGCACCACCAGCCATAGCCCCTGTGATTTTCATGCATCTTTAAATTCTCGCTCACAATGAATATTCTTCTGGGTGACAATCTCCAATTAACAGATGCAAGTTTGGTTTTATGGAAATTCTGCCATTGCTGTAGATTTTTAGCAATACATACAACATATAGCTATTAAAAATAATGCATTCTAGGAGATACAGGTCCAGCTTCTGGTCCAAAAAAAGGTAGATGATGGAGGGTGATTAGCAACATTTGGCATGCTTCCAAAAATATGATGGTGATACAGCGTGTCAAATTATGTGAGGTTTGAACCTTTCTGTTTGAACATGTTTGAGTATCACAAAATTCTGGCTAGTGAGGGGCTACATTTTTGCATAGGTGTAAGTAGTTAACACTACTCCACAAAGAATTATAATGAGTGAGGGTCATTTGGCTCCTATAGGTCAAATTGCAATATATATTTTGTATGTTTTGGTGAAATGGTTGTCAAGCTATTGCCCAAAAAGCACTTTGTGCTTATTGTACTTCAGCAGACGCTAACGCAAAGACATATGCCCATCTAGGGACATAAATCTCTTACTCCAAATCATGTGGGGTTTCAATCAAGTTTCTTGTGGATTTATGGATAAAATATTTTATTCTGATGTTTTTGTTGTTGTTCTAGTCAAGGTTATTCTGTTTAACTAATGTGTATATATATATAATAACCTTGACTACTCGTAGAAGTGAGAGATAGTGAGAGTGGTGGTAAACTCTTCCCTCCTGACCCCATGTTTACTGAGGGATACGGCCCAGTCAGGCCTGTGGCTGCCCCTGCGGAGGTTAATGGAAAAGAGTCGCCCCCATAAATATGCCACATTAGCACCCGCTTCACACACCAGCGCCAGACACAACACGGATAAATCCTTGTCGCCTCACCCTCCAGGGCCGAACTGTGGCCGTCCATCAAACATCTCTTGCCACACACGCACATACACACACGCGCACATGCATGCTCATGCAGCTTTCAGACACATGCTCTTTTTTAACCTTCAATCAATAAAATTAAGGCTGGCTTTTTGTCTGCGTTTGCATTATGAGTAATAGCAACAGCAATGGGAGGTGGGGAAAACTCAGTTTGTAGCACTGCATTATCAAATGAGGCTGGTGTGAGCTCACAAATTTGGTTAGCATCTATTCTCAAATGACTCTTAACATTAAAGATTAATAGAGATTCCCACTTTCACACAACCCTCCACCCACACCAAAATAACATGCACCTGCCCAGAGGCCTGCATATGCATGCATACACACAAACATCAGCCCTTCTGTGCCCAAAGCTTGTGCCACCACTCTCAGAGTGGGTGGATGTTTGGGGGGGGTGGGGTAGGGGAGGTTTGGGGGTTCGAATGATCTGTCTGATGGTAAATTGGCTTTCAAATGCAGCTCAGTGTGCTTTAATTGGCTGAGAAAGGGATTAGTCCTTAAATCTGACCAGAATAATAACAATCTACATGGGGGGTGGCAATGGTCCATGTAATGGCCGGGAGTCCCGGCATGGGTGACGGCCATAATCACATTAGCCATTCTGCATCACCGTTGTAACGGTTTAGAGACGAATGTGATCAATGACACATTAAAATGGGCAGGATCTGAAATGTTCCTAAAATAAAATAATATTTCTTTTACTGAATTAGGTGCAGACGAGTATAAAAAAATATTTATATTTTTCGCAGCAAAAATATTAGGGATTACGAATTAAATTTAAGGGCACAGTAAATAATAATTTCAGTGATATCAGTTCAGTATGCAGTAGGAAAACTGGTTTCTACTACATGTAAGTGTGTATCCTGCAGAAAACTTTCACATGTTGAAAGTTTGACTTTGAGGAGTTTTCATGCGGGAGGGCACGGTTTAAGGACTTTTAAAAATGAGCTATTGCACTTATAATTTTTTCAACATAGCTGTATATATTCTCCTTTTATTAGTCATACATTTGTCATTTAAGTTATAATGAGTGTATTATAGTGTTACATTTATAAATATGTATTATTTTTGCAATGCCGGTTGGTTAACCTGTAGAAGACATTTACAGGCATTGCTCTATTACTCATCACTTGATTGCTTCAGTCTTTTACTTTCACTCAGTTTTTTCGCAGTTATTGTACAGATA
>JBBPCY010000013.1:10627285-10645615 GCA_037974405.1 Brachyalestes nurse
TGGCAAGAACCACTTAACTAAGTAAAAAAACAACAGTCCATCATTACCTTCTTACAGAACATATTCTGGTTTGTTTACTGCATAATTCCATGTGTTCCTTCATCATTTTGTTTGTTTTCAATATTATTCTACTATGTAGAAAATAATAAAAACAAAGAAAAAACACTGATTGACTGGTAGTATAAATGACATGAAATCCTTTTATTAAAAATGAAGCATATGTGCGCAGTACATTATTTATTTATTATTTAATAACTGCTTGTTGTACCTGAGATATTTTTTTGCTACTGTTTTGGCATCCAAATGAACATTTAAATACATGATTGTATCGTGTAGTGTATAATTATTTATCCGTGTAAAGTGATGCCTGTCCTTCTGCGCAGGCTCAGGTCAGATCCAGCTGTGGCAGTTCCTGCTGGAGCTGCTGTCGGATAGCTCCAACTCCAGCTGCATCACGTGGGAGGGCACCAACGGCGAGTTCAAGATGACGGACCCGGACGAGGTGGCGCGGCGCTGGGGCGAGAGGAAGAGCAAACCCAACATGAACTACGACAAGCTGAGCCGCGCGCTGCGCTACTACTACGACAAGAACATCATGACCAAGGTACACGGCAAGCGCTACGCCTACAAGTTCGACTTCCACGGCATCGCCCAGGCCCTGCAACCGCACCCGCCCGAGTCCTCCGTCTACAAGTATCCCGCGGACCTGCCCTACATGAGCTCCTACCACACACAAACTGCTCCCCAACACACACACTGCTCCCCCACACACACTGCTCCCCAACACACACACTGCTCCCCCACACATCGCTCCCACACACTGCTCCCACAATTACACACACATGCGACTCTCCCTCCACACATTTAGCCTGTTTAACTCACACATGGATTCATTTGAGTGAAAATCTGGTGTTTTTCTCCTCAGTCTTACTCTGTTTGAGAAGGAGTAATGTGGATCCTAAAAGGCTAGTCTGCTTGCCTTTGAGCGAATTGTTCCAGAGACTATAGAAAATCCGTAATAAGAATTTTGCCGAACCTTTCTTTTACATTTCTACAAAATGGGTGTCAGTGACATATTATGGATTTCTGTGGAACGCCACACACATACACATACATACTCATTTGCATTGCCAATAAAATTCCTCATTTCTTTAACATAGGAAGAGGGAAAAAGCGTTGAATTTCTTTTCATCCTCTCTCTTTCCGATCCATATTGTGCTGATTAGATGGAAAACATGTTGTGCTGTCCTTGAAACCTCCTCCTGCAGCGCCGGCTCCCTCACTGAGCACTGCAACTGGCTCCTAATTTAAACAGATGCACCATGGGTATTACACCCAGGCCCCAATCAATGGCTACAAATATCCCGGCAACCTCTCCGCCCAGGAAATGAGCTGTTTATGCCGCAGAGTGAGCAAGCTCCGCCGCCCAGGAGAGAGAGGGGTGCCTGACACGCAGCGTATTGGAACAAATGTTGCTTTCTCAATTGAACAGAGGCTACAGGGTGAAAAAAAGAATGATTATTTGTCCAGTGTCTGCTATATCCACATTAAGGAATATGGAATCAAGCCACAAAACACCAAGGCTTCTAGGCCATTGATCTTTTTTTATGGAAACTAGACTAACAATGATCTCCACTAGGGTATCTAAGGACACATCTTAAAATATCTTGCATTAGTGTCTCAAGATAACATCTAAATGACCTACTCATTTTGTAATCACCCATGCTAGGTGGCCACAGAATGCTGGGAATACTGTCATAAAATATAATGAGAAATTGTAGTGTTTTTGTCAAACCAGCCACATTTAGAGTGTGTTATTCATTCCAGATAATCATTTTTTGATCTGAAAGATTCTTGCAGTTTATTTAAGCCAACATCAGCATGATGGGAGCTTTGCGGTTGTTAATTCTACAGTTCTATTCGTGTTATTTTCTCATGAGAAAAAAAAAATTGGATTTCTGAAAACACTCATCCAACCTCAAACCTGCTTCTATGAAAGAATGCCTTCGTAGGAGGAGCGTGGGAAGATCTGCTTTACTCTCTGTTCTGAAGACCAGCCCCCTTCGATCACACTGCGTGAGGGACCACCTCACCTCTACTGAAAGAAACAAGACATGAAAGTGTTTGTGGTCAATCCACCCGGTTGTGCATCTCCTGTCTGTGGGAAGCACCAGCCATTCTCCTTTTCATGGGGACCAAATGAAATTACTTTCATCTGTAAACCGTTTCCTTCTATGGCTAGCTGGGAGTCGGGCAGTGAAATTGCATTTCTCTTTCTGGTCCCTGCCCCTTCTCCTCCTTTCTTTTAGCCTCCCTCCATCCCTCCGCCACTCTTCAAGTAATGACACTTTGACAGAAAAAGCTCAACAAGGCCAAGTGGAGGGAAGCGGATGTACAGTGAGATCATGAAAGTGGCAGAGTTATTGTTATTATTGATTTTCATAACGGAGGGGGGCAGCATATTATCACGACACCTGACATTCATCACACCATCATATCGACCCTCATTGGCTAAAAAGCAGGAAGATGCATCAAAGAAGATGGAGCACACAAAGGCCTTTTCCTTCCTGTCCTAGGTGTTACCTATGATAATCAATTAAAACGTTACAACCTGGTCTGTAAAGAGAGAGTCCACTTTGGGCACCATGTTCTTACACTGGATGCCGATGGCCAGGTGCTAAAACACTTTCTCCTTCTATAAGTGTTTTTTCAGTTAACATGTTTTCAGCAGGCTGAAACACACAGTGTTCCATTAACACAACATCCCGGTGTGAACACTCTACATGGCCTATAACGTGGAAGTGCTTGATCTGAGACACAAATAACACACTGATGGTTTATCCTTTAAAAGGAAAAACTAGCACTTTATATATTACATATATATTCTTTCCCCCATTAAAGAATTCATGACTGTATATCCTTTTTTTTTGCTTTTGTCCATCAGTGAACCACAATAACATCCATTAAAACAAATACAGAAATACATCAGACTATTATAAAGAATTCCCATTAAGGTCATAAAGAAATCCTGAATGCTTGTCCAGCCCCTGATATAGCAGCTAATAAATACAGAGGTGATATTTAGCTTCCCACTGTGCCATTAGCTTTGTGGCATCCTTCAGGATTAGTGGCCTAATGTATATAAATATATATAAGGCTCAACCTAATGTCCACCCGAAATTGCTTGTAGTTTTTCAATAGTCCAAGAGCAAAACTGTGGACAGTCTGTGGAACCCTGATAACTGGACATGTATATAACAGATATAGTGATGGTCAAAGCTTCATTTTGGACGGAGTGACCCTTCAAATCAGCTGTAACTTCTCTGAACCCAGCGGCACTTTCTGTTATGCCATATTTTACCTCACACTAGACATGCTACGGCTGAAACCGCCAGCCTTCGCTTCCGGAGTCTAGAGTTATCTGTAAAAATATCCCAGCACTCACGGAGAGAGACGAAAGAAGAGTGAGCGAGTCGCAACTTACACTCACATTCCTGCACTGTGTATCTGCTTTCTACACTGAGGAGCGAGGAGACAGATGACTGTGGGACCCCCACTAAGATGGAATCATTATTCCCTCCTCCCTACTGCATGTGTGCCCGAATCAGCAATATTTCACACTGACAGAAGGACCCCGCAGCGGGCGTCCACTCAGGCGCTTGAATTCTTTCACTTTCTTTATTAAATTATTCTTCATTCTACTAAAATGAACGCAAGGCCTGTTTCGCAAAGGTGTCAGTCACAGGTTTTTTTTTTCTTTCTTTTCTTTTTTCTTTGTTTCAAAAGAATAATAGGCTTTGTAACTTTTGACTTTATTCATTTATTTTTGGAATACAGCACCACATGGATGGATGGTGTTGGGACTGAAAAAAAAAAAAAAAAAAAAAAAAAAAAAAACAACTTTCTCAGGCGTAATAATGCAGACGGTTTTGTCTGATTATTTATTTATCAGGTCCTGTTATGCCTGCTGAATTAGAATGCTGTCTCTGGCTTGGGCTTTGCCTACGGTAATAGGGCTGCGCTTCAGAGAGTGTGTATGTGTGTGTGTGTGGGCCGCTAACGGACGTGTTTAAAATGCTTGGCAAGTGGTCCTCGTTTCATCTCTCCTCTCACGCTCTTTTCTGGTATCCCTATTCTTCCCCTCTTTTTTTCCGCTCCGGTTTTTATTCCCTCACTCTTTCTCTCCTCCGCTGCCCTCTTTTCCAACAATTTCTCTCTCTCTCCCTCTCTCTTCTTTCCCCAAGTCTGCCACATGCCACTGAAGCCTGCATTACTATCCCTATTCAGTTGATTGACTCCATTTTGTGGCAGCCGCCTAGTGCATCACCCCTCCATTAGATAATACCTTATCACGCAACAGTTAGCTTGTAGTTTCCCCTGCACGAGCACAGGGTGGGGGGGTGGGGTGGCGGAGGGTGTGTGAGGAGAGGGAGAGAGAGAGAAAGCCAAATCTGAATACCCTAATGCATTCAATTTCCTTTGTATTCCATGTCACTCAGGCCGTGTTCTTTCCTCCCTCTCTCGCTTTTTTTTATTGTGCCACATGAATACTGCATCAGCCCTAACTGAGCGCGCTCACAAAAGAAAGCCTAAGAGCCTGGATTTGACTCTAGGGTGAATCTTTCTCTTTCTCTCTCTCTCTCTCTCTCTCTCTCTCTCTCTCCCTCTCTCTCTCTCTCTTTCTGCACCTTTCTTTCTCTTCTCCTCTCCTTCTCTCTCTGTCTGTATCTCTCTCTCGCTGTCTCTCTCTCTCTCTCTCTCTCTCTGCACCTTTCTTTCTCTTCTCCTTTCTCTCTGTTTGTCTCTCTCTCTCTCTCTCGCTGTTGCACATCCTCAACTTTTGCTCTCTCTTCCACACCACCCACTCTGATGAAATGAGTTGGAATTAACAGGTCTGTCTTGGGCAATAAGTCCGACTAAGTAATTCTGGAGACAATCGGGATGAATTAGCGTTGGAGAGAAGTGACATGGAAAGGATAGCTGCTGACACGCAGCATGCTAAATCACTTAGTGGTCCGGGGGGAGACGGCCCTCTTTTGTTGCCGGTCTTAGATTGTGTCTCAAAGTGAATGGTTACAGTCCCTGGGTGGCCAGACAAGCAACACATTAAGGTTAGGCAGTGTCACTGCTGGCTTGGCTGGCATGT
Organism: Brachyalestes nurse; assembly: GCA_037974405.1. NCBI lineage: Eukaryota > Metazoa > Chordata > Actinopteri > Characiformes > Alestidae > Brachyalestes > Brachyalestes nurse. Next base: position 10,632,432 of record JBBPCY010000013.1, read on the forward strand.
GTGTGTGTGTGTGTGTGTGTGTGTTAGGGAGTAGGGTGAATTATATGAATGTCTAGGTCAGAAATATACATTTTTATAGACTCTGCTTCTGTGCAATGTATATTTAGTAGAGAAGTAACCAAATATGAATACATAATACATTATCTGGCATGAAGATACTGCAATGTATGAATGTCAATACGCATACCATATATTAGTATATACTATTATTATACACGCATAGCAGTGTACACACCTGGACAGTCATTGCCAGACAGGTGACTGAGGATTGCATTGTGTTTCACTCCTAGTCCAGCATACAAGCCAGAAGACGATAAACGAGTGATTTCTTTACGGGTGAATAAGTCTTATTCTGTACTCCTGATAAACTTAAATGAAAGTAACCTCCACTGCAGATATTGCTAAAACTTTTACTTTGTCTCTGCCTCAGCTAATTACAGTACTGGAGAGCAAACAAATGTCAATAACCAGTGAATAATTATGTTATGTCAGGCTAATTAATCCTGCCAATTAAACACCGCAGATGACAGACTTTTTTTCTTACATCCTCACTGATCGTCACAATCTATACGACCCCAGCACCCATGACTCAAACATAAATGACGTTTTCTACCAAAGCCAAAGCTGTTTTCTTCACCGCATTTTCTCTCTTTGACGCACACACACACACACACACACACACACACACACACACACACGTACACACGTACACTTAGACAGAGCCTAATTAAAGCACAAAAGAGCTTCGGCAGCAGGCCGCTTCTCAAAGCTGTGATGATTCACACGAGCCGCGTTTGAGTCACACACACATCGATGCAAGCGGATGGAGAAAGGGCTGAAAGGAAAGAATGGAAGAGGCTCTGGTGTCTGTTCCATCGAGCGAGGCTGATGCTGTGGCATTTCTCGCTTAAGATGTCTCTCGATTTCAGAGAAGGCCACTTAAAGAAAAGCTCCGCAATGATCCAGTAAAGAATATAATGAGAGAAGGAAAGAGTTGGAAAAGGAAGCTGTTTCTTTTCTTTTTTTTTGGCCTTTTTGTGTCATATATTGTAATACGGTCAGGTCTGGGAGGGCACGAACCATTCCCTAATTAACCTTTACACCAGTCACAATGTATGGACATTTGTCTTTGGGGAGAGTGGAGTCAGATGTGGTCGATTTCAGAAAGATTTTTAAGGCAGAAGAGCTGTTAATTCTCTCTCTCTTTCTCTCTCTCTCTGTTCGGCTCTTTTCCTGTACAGTCTTCTCTACACATTGTGCTGTCAAAGCAATCACTGAGTCAGCCTGTTGCCATGGTGCTGATGTGTTTGTTATTTATTCATTATTGAAAACAAAGGTTTAATGACTGTTTGAAGGACAAAAAAATACTACATAGACATAACATGATATAAGACCATCCTATTTATCATAAACCTTTAGAATTGAGTCATTGGATAAAATAATATCAAATGTAACTACAAATGTAACTACATAGTGTTGCTAATACATAGATTACTATGTATAAGCAACACTATGTAGTTACATATCTAGCCAGTTTTCCCATCCATTCGTCCATCCATTATCTGAACTGCTATCCTTAATCAAAGGTCGAGAAACTTCCTAAACAGCTCACCAATCCATTGGTAGCCAGTTTAAAGTAGCCAGTTTATAACAGCTTAAATTAACAGCTTATACATTAGTCTAACATACATACAAAAATTCTATCACCTATATGCATGAGATGGTTGGTGTAGCACGGTGGGTACTATTGTGGTCCTTCATGGGGTTTCAAATCCATGTCCAGGCAAGCTCACCACACTACATCAGTAAGAGTCCGTGGGCAAGACCCCTAATGCTACGACACATAATGAAACTGTACACTGCTGTGGATAAGAGCACCTGCCTAAGGGATACATGCAAATTTCTAATGTCTATGCCATTAACATTCATTCATCCATTAATTCATTCATTTTTTGTAACCACTTTATCCTCACTAGGGTCTCGAGTACCCGGAGCACAACCCAGGCTTTCAAGGGGCGCGAGACAATGCCATAAACATTCAAGACTGTATTAAACACTGAATATTCAAAACTGTTCTCTAAAAATAAAGAAAATGAAGAGGTTATGGTGAAGATTTTTTGTCAAGGGGCACACTAGCATCTACATACAAGCACTGTTCCCACACATATAGTGCTATAGTCTCTCCGTGACTCAAGGGTAGCATCCGTGTGTACAGTGGTACAGTGGTATGATGCGTCACACACAGAGTGGCTGCACCTGTTAGTGTCTGCAGCGTGGGCTGCAGTGCTGTTACAGTGGCGCGGTGCTCATAGTGTCGCCAGCCAGCTGTGAGTCGCTGTAAGCGCACTGCAGTGGTAGTGGTAGTGGAAGTGAGCATGTGTAGGTATGTGTGTGTGTGTGTGTGTGCGTGTGTGTGTGAGTGAAAAGACAATGAGCGTGATCCATTCTGCTGCTCCACTGATCTCAGACGTCCACATTCTATGGGTTTAACTGTTGTTCTCTTCATTCAGTGAGTCTCTGTGATTCATTTTGCTTTCATTCCTGTCCTCCCTTTCTCTCTCTCTCTGTCTCTGTCTCTCTCTCTCTCCCTTTTCTTTCAGTCTCTCTGTTCCAAGCAGTAGCTCGTATATGGACTTGTCTATTTTTCTTTTCTCTCTCTCCCTCTTCTGCTATCTTTCTCCTGCTCTCTCTCTCTCTCTTCCTTTTCTTTCGACCTGTCTATTGCAAGCAGTGGCTCGTACAGTGGATTCATCCTTATTCTTTTTTTTTCGCTATCTTGCTCTCTCTCTCTCTTTTGCTATCTCCATCTTGCTCGCTCTCTCTCTCTCTCTCTCTCTCTCTCTCTCTCTCTCTCTCTCTCTCTCTCTCTCTCTCTCCCTCATTTCTCTTCCTTTCTCCCTTTCCTGTCTTGCTCTCTCATTTCTCTCTCTTTTGCTCTCTCCCTCTTTCTGTCTTTCTCATCCACTCATTTCTCTCTCCCTGGCTCTCTCTTTCTCCTTTATTTCTCTTTCTCTCCCTCGCCGGCTCTCTTTATTCTTTCTTGCTCTCTCACTCACACAACCCCCGCCTCTCTCCTTCTATCCTCTGATGGCTGTCTCTGACATGCACATTGCACTTGAAAACAAAACGGACACCATTAACAGAGGAATGCAGCTCGCTCACCCAGCCCCCCATGGCTGTCCATCAAAAGGTCAGGAAATCTCCCTCCAACTCAGCAATATACTGAAAATAATAAGAGCCTAGCGGCCACCCCCCCGCCTGGAGTACTTGTGTTTTCACGGGTTTTTATTTCAGTTGTCTCTGTTCTAACTGTACTTTCACTTTTTTGTACTTGTTCCTGCATCCAGAAAGCTGAATCCTGAAGCTTATGTTTAAAGAATGGTTTAGATTTTTGTCAGTCTTGTTGTGCACAATAAATGAGATTTGAGATAAGGAGGAGGTATTAGGAGAAATAAAGAAAGCACACAGACAGACAAAAAGGACTTTATAGTGTCACTGGCTCTCTTCCATATCATGCTGTTAACCATGGTAACAGCTCGGGTCAGCAGCAGCCATCATGAGAGAAAGCAATTCAACACACAATGGCACACACACACACACACATACACAAACACCTTGACTTGAATTTCTGCAGACAAGGATCAGGACACACACACAGATCCTCAGCATCCAATAGAATCCCTGACCTGCCACACGATACAATGGATATTTACATGGTATGTATTTAGACCTAATTAAGCAAACACTTTTAACCTTTTTTCACTGCTTTCATTGCCAGGGAAAACAAAAGCATGATTATAATTAATTCTGTATTAATTAATTATTTCTTAGTTGTAGCTAACAAGTAGAGAAATTTGGTCAAAAGTCTGGATGCAAATTTTTTCTACTCAATACCACGTGAGTCTTTTATAACAAGCGGATTGCTTTGATGAAAAAGATGTCGTCTTGTATTGTGGAATGTATTTTTAAAGCTTCTTTTAAAAATGAAACGTTTAAACCTTTTATAAGTAATAGGTGCAGATATTAACCTTCTGGTGCAATCAAATCAAATGAGGGCAGATATTGGAGCTAAAGTAATCTGAACTCACAGCTCAGCACAGTTTGCACAGGTCAGCAATGGCATACACTTTCATTAACAGCAGCAATAATCATATGGCTTATGATGAGCATTATTTAAAAACTGACCGAGAGAGAGAGAGAGAGAGAGAGAGAGAGAGAGAGAGGGAGAGAAAGGGAGAGAGAGAGGGGGAGAGAGAGAGAGAGAGAGCAGGACCAGCCTGACGCATAGGCAAACTAAGCACCACCAGAGGGACCCCAAGAGCTCTTGAACTGTCATACAAGAGATTTTTTTAATGTTTTTGTTTGTTTTTTGTTTTAGAACACTGGACAATACGTCAGATGTGACAACAACTTCAAAGCCACTGAGGCTGAAAAACAAATCAGCAAATAAGATGCAAACAAGACAAGCATCATCATTGTCTCTTGTCCCACTAAAATTTGACTGAAAATGGCTGAAATCCATGAGTTCTGCTAGCTATATGCTAGCTAGCACTCATGGGAGAGTCTGAAAAGGCTCCTTACTATGTCATGGAATTGTGACCTCAGTGCTCCAAATCTTGCGGGAAGGCTAGGATGTCCCTGAGGACCAGGGGTGTAATTAGGCCTGTGCATCCAGGGCTACGCTATTTTATGAAATTAAAAATAGCCAATAGCCCCAGATCTAATATTCCAAAATTTCATGGAGTCATGGCACCACATGGCCAAGGTGAGCAAACCCCTTCCAGTCGCCCTGTCGAAGAACCAACCCTCCCACAGCGACAAACTGAAACTATATAGCCTCAAATGTTTCACGATCCTAAGACGTCAGCACATCATTCTTCATTCTATAAACTCCTCCCTGAGCATTGATCTGATCAGCTCCTTAAACAGGAGCACGGAGTCAGTCACTCCTTCACTTAGTAACCTATTGAGTCTTGTAAGCTGTATTGATCATTTTGCTAGTCCAAAGAAAGAGAGAGAGAGAGGGAGAGAGAGATAGATAGAGAAAGAGAGATGGAAAGAGACAGAGTGAGAAACAAAGAAAAAGTGTGTTAGAGAAGAATAGAGAGACTTTGAACCTGACTTTCAGCTCTAGGCTCTTTATTTAGGGATAATTTAAGAAAATGGTTCACAATTAAAAAGAAGGAAAGAGAAAGAGAGAGAGAGAGAGAGAGAGAGAGAGAGAGAGAGAGAGAGAAAGAGAGCAAGACAAACATGATCACTAATGTTAGCATCAGCTCTTAATTAAAGACCAAGGGAGAAGTAGAAGACGTCAGTGTCTGTGAAGGTGGGCCCCGCTGGGCCTCCTGCTAAACTCCCAGCGGTTTCTACTGCGTCCCTGCAGAGGAGCACCATTAAACCCAGGTGAATCAAGACAGACTCCATTTCTCCTCTTCCTACATCTGTTCTCCCCTTCCTCCCTCCGTCACTGCTTCGTTGTCAGCAGAGACAGGCGAGGGGAAATAAAACAACACCATAGAACAAAAGATTGGATTCCATTTCCTGTATTTTAGCGATAAAGCAGGGTGCCCTTTCTCTGCTCAAATATCCACCATCCGCCCTTCCCTCTGCCTCTGAACCAAAAACCAAGGGGAAGTGGCCCAAGAAAAGACAAAAACAACATGATACTCCTGCTGTAGACTGCCACTTAAAACCATGAAATATTAATCCTAAAGACGATTGCATTGTGTAGCTGCCGGGCGCGCTGAATACACAGACTTGCCTCAAATGTCTCCTTCCCTACTTGTCCCATGTATTTATCCATTTTCCTGAAATAAAACAGATTACTATGCTGTGAGACCACCTTTGTAGTCTGTAATCCCTCCCCATAATCCAGGGGGCTATTGATCAATGATCAGAGGGATAGTGCTAAGCGGAGGAATGGGGGAAGACGGAGCCATTCACTCGGACAAGCTGCTCTGGATGGGGATGGTATTTAGACCAAAGCCCCCATGTTGAGAAGCAACACAATAGCTTTTTGAATAAAAGGCATTTTCGCCATTCATTTGTGTCGTATTCTTTCTTCCAAATTCCAGCAGTGTACGGCCAAGCTTGGCCACCAATGAAAACACAGATTAGAAAACAATTCCAAACTGTCCGAAACACTCCATGCACTGCCATTGGACAGAAGTGTCTCCCTGATAGCTGGTTAACCGGAACTCGACGGGGTCAACGCTGAGGTCTCCACTCGGTAGGGTCATTAGGCCTGCTTAGAACACTCCAAACGGCCGCTCCTGTCAGAAAGGTCACAGGATCAGCCAGCTGGATGGCTAATGCTGAAAATATACAGTAGCAATGCTGCTCCAGACCACCTCTTTGACCAAGGAAATAGACAAGCTCAGCCATGTCCACTAATGACAGCATTACCGTAGCAACAGATCGATACGGCCTGTCTGTCATTAAGCGCTTCAGTTCAGGCTGCGCTCTCTCAGTGCCGGAGATCTTCTCCACACATGCCTTCTGATTGCTTTCTGCTTTTCTATCACCGACTACTGGCCACTGCCATTTGTTCCTCTGTCAGCCACGTCACCCCCACTTTTGCTCCGTTTTTTTGAGTGGAGACCGGCTAGAAAGACTAAAGTTCTGAGAAGTTTCCATGGAAAACAGGATTCTGCAGCATGGCATGCTTTAATTGGTTTCTATGTCAGTTTATGTTTATGTTTTGTCTGTGTCAGTCACGCTGCACTGAAGACCTTGACGAACCAGCTTATCATTCAGTCACTTATCCAGGGGCAACTGTAAATTACTGAGTAATTATTGTGTAACTAATATGTAACAAGAGTTTCAAGAGTGAAGAAGTGTTGGCTCAGTATAAGTTTTTGCAGTTTGTATTTTAAGGTGTAATGTTAGTTCTATATCTTTCTGTAACTCTCTATGTGTATGTATGTGTTTGTGTGTGTGTGTGTGTGTGTGTGTGTGTGTGTGTGTTTTTTTCTTTTGTTGGTTTAGTGCATAGGCCCTTTTTTCAGAAGGCCTAATGGTCCGCATGCCCCCTGAAATATGTTAACAATAGCTAGCCAGTTACATATTTGCTTCCATTTCCTATTTCTCTCTCTCTCCCTCTCTCTCATTCTGCTGAATACTTAGATTCAGTTACACACACACACACATACACACACACACGCCCAGCTCCTCATTAGTCACCATCACTAGAAGTGTTAGTTGTCCTTGCGTATTTACCTGACTGTGAGACACAATGCACCATAGGCTAATGAGATCACTCTTTCCACAGCCAAATCCCTCCATCCCACTCTTCCCCCACCCTTCACCCCCTCCTCTCTCTCATCCCTCAAGTGGCTCCCATAGAGAAAGCAAAAAAGAGCCGTGTTTGTTTGGAAAGGGTTGATAGGATGTCCCGCCACCTGAGGGCTTAATACATGTGGGTGGTCCAGAGGGTATGTGTGTGTGTTTGTGTGTGTGTGTGTGAGAGAAAACATCAAGGGGAGTGAATGACATTATAAAAGTGTTGAGTTTAAGCATATGTTTGTGCACATGTGCTAGAATTACAAGGTTAAGATTTTGACTGAATAATCGTCTCATTCAGTGATTTATTCACACCCTGAGATGTTTTTTAAGCATGTTCTAAATGATGTATTTTTGATGCATCTGCTTTGTGCCATTCTTTCCATCTTATTTAAGCCACTTCAATTGCTCAGTTACCTCTATTATCAACTTTCAGACATAAGACTATGAGTTCCTTTTTTTCTTTCTTTTTTAAATGCTATAAGTTTCCATAGTAACATCTTACTCCAGGTTATTCCAGTGTTTAATATAATATTTCATTTCCTTCTCCTGTTATAGTCAGGGGCATAAAAAGTACAGAAAAAAGTCTGCCATATAATCTCTCCAAAATGCTTGAGTATTATTTAAATTCTATACTTATATTTCAAAGGGGGAAACTGTTTTAACTCTTTCATTTAGGCCTTCAAATTAGAAGGCAAAAGTAAATGTTTTAACAAATGAATGAAAGGTTTTCTTTGTACAGTGGTGTGTGATGTGTCAACTAAAAGGCGGTACTGATCCTTGTACAAGACACATTAGCATAGTTGTGGGCAGTTTCGTCTTTCACTGATGCAAATTGACAGGAAATGTCTGATTTTAAGAGGAAAGCATAAAAACGAGAAACCTTTCATCGTCTTGTCATCGATTTGTAATGAGTACTTCGAAGGCTTAAATGAATAAAAAACATTTTTTTCATTATTCACTATTAATTGAAATGAAACGACAGAAAATATATTCCAAAATAACATGTTAGTACAGTAATGATGTCCACATACGTAAAGTTTTTTTTTTAATAAGTTCTACCATAGCAATGTAAACTTCCCACTTGTGGGACTAATAAAGGTCTATCTTATCTTATTCACCATCTGGGTTCTATTGGTATTCAGTTCTGCAGAGGGATGAATGTGTGACAAAAGATTTGCCTTCGATGTTACAGTTGACACGGTAGAGTGTAAAGGCTTGATGGAGCAGATGTGGACGATGTATGGAAGAAAGGCTACAGAAGCTGAAGCCGGCTAGTAAAGACTTGGCCGAACTCCAGATGCATAATGCTTTGGTTAAGCACCGTAAACACGAGCAAGCTTTGAGCCTCACATGCGCACATGCACGCATAACCACGCAGGCAGCCACACCTTCACGCATGCAGACATGGAAATAGCTCCTTGGTTGCATGCATGCACACACACAAACACATTAATCCCTTAAAGGGGGCTTAAGGATGCTCAGAAGTGTGATCCCTGTAGGAAAGACCACAGGCAACTCCACTCTGCCTATAATTAACATTGTCTGTGCTTTTGAAAGGCAGAGCCAATTACTCTATTACAAAGACAGGAAGGCGTGTATGCGTGTGTGTGTGTGTGTGTGTGTGTGAGAGAGAGAGAGAGAGAGAGAGAGAGAGGAAAGGATAGGAGGATGAGGGGTATCATTATGAGGATAAAGCTCAAACCAAGGCATGCGAGGTATTTTAAAAGAGTGGCAGTCTGCTAAGTAAGCTCATCATAATTCCTAAATACATGTCAGACACTGCAAGGCTGCCTGTAATGAACATGGCATATGCTTTCCACTAAGAATGATCCTGCTGAAACCTACTGCAGCTGGGCGCCACGCCATTGTGTTGGTGGTGACAGTAGCACCTGCGTTTTTTTTTTCTTTTTCCTCCACTGGTCTGAGGCTTGTTTTACCGTTTTCACTTAATAGCCTCAGATAATAGAACAAAAATACTTTAGCTCTTTAACACTTCACACCTGATCCTGGATCAGCCTGAAAGAGCAAGTTCCACCTGGAGCACTCCAGAACATAGTAACCGCCGTCGTCCTATAAGGTGTTGCTATGGAAACCGAGGTAGATAAATGAGCAGATACAGGTGAGGAAAAACTTGCCGGTCCATCAAAAACCATTAGAGGGGAGGAGATGGAGTTAAATTAAATTTCATTATTTCTTTAATCATCTGCACAATTTAAGGGTCTTTAATCTTTGATTACAATGGACCCTATTTAATAACCTCGCTGTAAAATGAATAGTAGGCGAAAATGAAATAATTAAAAGTCTCGCAAGATAAGATTCTTGTCTGCCTTTTTCTTCATTTTCCCAACAAATTGGATGAGGCCCACACAAGTTGGCTAAATGTGACAGACAGCTAAATACGATCATGTGAATGGCTAAATTAATTAGAGCATCTATCAAAGATGCATGGCAAAGATGCTTTCAGTGAAGCTCTATCGACTCCTGATGCAAAAAAAGCTTGACCTGACTAGGAAAACCTTGCAACAAGTGAAAGTGAAAAGCTTCTTTATAAATGATGCCATGGAAGAACCAGTTTAGGTTTCTTAGAAAGTTTTAAGTAGAATATCATTGTACATTAAAAGCTATACACCAAGTATTTTTATTGAAACATAATTCCAAGCCACAAACCATTTAGGAAGAATGTGTATAAACTTTATATTATGTAAAGGTTTTTTATAGACCTTTTTTTAAAAATCCTTTTAAAATATTTATTTAAAGGAACCATTCATTCAAAGTTTTTAGAGAATGAAAAGGTTCATCCATGGCACTGTTCCAAAGAACCCATTTGGCATAAATAATTGTCACTTATGTAATTTCTTTTAATGACTGTCAACTGTAATTGCTTAAGGAGCATCTGCACTCTAAAAAATGCCAAAAGGTGCGAAAAAGGGTTCTTTCGAGTGATGCCACAGAATACCTACTTTTGGTTCCATAAAGATCCTTTCAATATATTGTTCTTTAAAGAAATATTATTTAAAATTATATTTAAATGTAAAGTTTTAATTATAAACTCTAAATCCTATCCCTGTTATGGATTTTTAGAACTGGGTATCCAAGACAATAACCATGTAGCAAAAGTGTTTGGAAATGTACAAGATCTGGAAGCTCTTTATAGTTGAAAAGGATTCTCACACGGTGCTTGTCAATGTTTTTTCCAAGAGCAATCAGTTGGAAGGTTCTCAGGGGTATCAAAAGTGGTTCTTCCATGGTGCTACTCCAAAGAACCATTTTTATTTTGAAATGTATATGGTGATTTAAAGTTTTCCCTACAAGCATACATCAAAGCCAAGAATTGTTCAGCGACCACTTTTTTAGAGAGCGCAGCCGTTGTGATGAGTAGGTCCTTTGCCGTTTTGAAGGCTGACATAAAGACAGGTAGTCCAGCAGGATGTTTGAATCTAAAGCTCGCTTGGTGTGCAGAGTGTGATGGAGCGTGACCTGCTGTGAGCTGTGGGGTGTGAGGGGAGCGGAGCTGTACTGAAGGAGACTCGCGCTGTCCGCACTGACTTTCACTCTGTCCGGCTGCTCTCCAGGGAACAGGCCTAAATAAAGTAAGTGGACTTTTAGTAGCGGGCAAGCAGCTGGGGCTCTCTCTCTCCCTCTCTCTTTCTCTCCCTCCCTTGCTCTCTCCCTCCCTCGCTCTCCTCCTCTCTCACTCTCCCTCGCTCTCTCTCTCCCTCCCTCCCTCTCTCTCTCTCTCCCTCTCTCTCTCTCTCTCTCTCCCTCTCTCTCTGTGGTGAGAAGTGGGCCACGAGGTTTCTGCATCCTCTAGCAAAACCCCTGGAGATTTTTACCCTCATATGCACACACACACACAAACATACACACACACACACACACACACACACATACACGTAAAGACACACTTCATGCCAGTTACACTTTTTTTATTGCTCTACAAACCAGAAGACTTCATTTACACAATGCAACCATTCATTTACCTCTTAAACATGCAAGGCAATTTTGCTCTGAATATCAGTTAATAAATAGATAGACAGGCAGATAGATTTGATCAAGTCTCCAAAAGTGCATCCGAGGACATTCATATTCAAACACACTTAATGCATGCACCTGAATAAGCACCATTCCTGTAACTCTGTTTTCCACCGCTACTGTAACACTTGCTCTAACCTTTTCAACAGTAAAGGCCTCATTGATTTAAACAGATGGCATCCACTCGGCCCTTCGTGGACAGTGCGTGAGGCCCGCAGGGGACTTGCTGACAGCAGGGCATTGAGCCAGCGTGGGGCTCCTATCTGGGGCCTTGGCAAGAGCCCACCTGCCTAGATAACTGCCTTCTACCACTGAGCTGCAAACTAGCTGGAAACACTCAAGTAATGGCAGGTGTGTGTATGTGTGTGTTTGTGCATGTGTGTGTGTGTGTGTGTGTGTGTGTGTGTGTGCGTGTGTGTGTGAGGTTTATGTGCATGCATGTGTGTGTTTGAACTTGATTAGCTCTTTATGTGACCGAATATATTCCCATGATGAAAAAGTTAACATCTACAAGTGAAAAACTAAAAAAACAAATAAACAACAAAAAACGAACAAACAAGAACACAAACTTAAAAGAATTAAAACTTAATTCACTTTTGTTTCGTAGGTCTGTGTGTGTGTGTGTGTGTGTGTGTGTGTGTGTGTGTGTGTGAATCCCGCTACAGATTCGATGAGAGACATGTACTTCTTAAGTAAGACAAAGGGGGGCGCCATAGAGCAAACTATTACTGTGTACGTTCTCCCTTGTCTTAAATGTGGATCCTCTTCAACTAACCAAACGAACCTCATAAAAACAGTGACTGAAGCATAACTGTTTAGGCCACCATGCATTTTCCCAGTGCAGAGGATATTTGGTATAATATAAAAACATCATCAGAGTTATGATCTTGGAAAAAAAAAATGTAAACAAAAATCGATCTCTTTTTGACTCAGTTATTAGGTTCTATTTCACTTGCTTTAATTTGCTTTCTTTTTTTCTCCATGCACAAGAATAAACATTGACTCAATAGAATTAGCATGAGAGCTATCTCGCTTTGCTATTGTTCTTCAGACTCCAGGCTGGCGAAGACCATTTCAGCACAGCCAATTTGCTGAAAAGTGTTCTTCTTTTACCTATAGGCTCATGTAGTACACTGGCCTTATTGATTTAGGAATGAATCCAAAAAATAAAATGCTTTTATGCCTTCCAAAATGACTTCACTCCTACAAGCCTAACTCTTTTATACTGACAGTGGTTTTATTCTTTTATTAGCCTAATATAGCACCTAGTAAAGCCTACAAAAGGATGCACTGTTCAAAAGGGACAATAGCACAAAAACAAGACAATATAGTTTAGGACAAATCTATTCTCTGCCTCGGTTCTGCAGGACTCGGGTAGGGTCAGGACATTTTCGATGTTAAAGGGCAGTTTTCTGATCTGAGCTCGTCCCTCTGCATGGGCCAAAGCTGATCTGCCTGTAGATATTAATAACTGATGGCTGCTCTCTGCTCATAAAGCAGTCAGTTGATTGGTTTAAAATGAGCTGCAGTTCAGAGCTCAAATTGAAATTGAAATCTATCGACTAGCCGGAGACTGAGGATGGGCCCACATACCAACGAAGCGAGGGATTAAACAGACTCGTTCTTCAGAAAATTAGAATGAAGGAAAAAAATATCGCGAAGGCAGAGGAAGACAAGAGAGTCAGGAATACGCAGGGGAAAGTTTTTTTTTTGTTCTTTTTCTTCCCAAATAAACTGCTGCCTTTTTCCTTTGTTTTAAAAGAGTCACAGATTTCTCGAATCACAGATTTCAGGTTGTTGTGTATATATAGTGTATATATAATATGTCATATGTCATGTATATATATATATATATATTTATTTATATA
>JBBPCY010000013.1:10648215-10657984 GCA_037974405.1 Brachyalestes nurse
CTTGTTCCACTTAAAAGGTTCAGTATGTAGCCTAGTTGACAATGTGCTATAAATTTCTCTCTCTCTCTCGCTCTGTCTCTTTCTTTCTGTGAGACTCTGTGCACCAGAGAATAAGTGTATGTTTACAGTTGTGTGTTGGGAGCTGCAGAGCAAAGGCCCATCCAAACAGTGCCAGTGTCATCAGAGAAATGCCACACTGTCAGCATCTCTCAGTCTTCTCTACAGGGAATGTGTGTGTGTGTGTGTGTGTGTGTGCATGAAAGAGAGAGAGAGAGAGAGAGAGAGAGACAGGAAGAGGTGGGGTGGGGGGTCCTCGTCCATTCTCCAGCCCATACTGCAGAGTCGTTTAGACAGTGAGTGAGTGCTGAAAGCTGCCCAGGAGCCTTAACCTGACGTTAATGCTGGGTTCAGCAGATCTGTGAGTGGATCTATCTGCTAAAGTGAGCCATCAGACAGCAAGACTCCGCTTTAAACAGACATGGCTGGCCTTGCTAATCCAGTTGCTGGGTACCAGGAAAAAAAAAGTGAGCAGTTTTTGGCTATATGGCATTAAATGAAAAACAAAATATCTGGCTCCATTATGAGAAAGTATACACATTTGAAACTAAAAGCTTCTAAATGTTTTTGTCTTGGACGGACAGTTCTACGAAAACCAAAAGTGTTTCTTCTGTGGCTTCACTTTTTAAAAAGTGTATTATCGCAATAATTAAACGTCCACTTCTGATATCACATTCTTTTTCTTTTATTATCATGTTAAATTTGACTATATTTTACACTAGTTCCGCAGCTTTCCACTGCTTTTTATTGTAGCAATAAACCACATAATAAATAGATTTCCCCCAGATCTCTAATATGGCTCTTATGGGTATTGTTACACTTTTATGATTTTACACAATTCTGATTCTATTCTCAATCCTAAACTGACCTTTGAACATCAACTCTTCCCTTTTTATTATAATGTTAAATTCCATTGCAGATTATGAGGTTTGGGTTTTATACAGGCCTTATAGTGCTTTTCATTATAGCCGTAAACCACATAATAAATAGATTTTCCAGTGATCTCTCCAATGGGCTGCTATAGGTCCTGTTCCGCTGATATGAACCATAGACTCAAATTATAAATACATAAAGTAGTGTTATAACCAGCATATATCTGTCTAAGTTGCTTATTAATGTGTTACAATATCCTATTTTCTGCTCCCTCTGTCAGTGGTATCATGTTATAATGAGGAAAATGGCTGCCTCTGGCTCTGACATTGAGCGTTAGCATCGCAAGGTTGTCCTCCCAGCTGTCATATCTGCACTCGTGTTGCATAATTCTCCACGGCGTCTCCGCACGTTTTCCAAACAGCGCTGAATCATTTGGGAGCGAGGGAGCTGGAGGAGGCAGAGAGAAGGGCGACACGTAGAGCGTTTTTGATTAGCCACGATGGCTAACGCCACAGAACGCTTCTTTGTGCTGCTCGCTTTAGCCGTGCATGACTAGCGGGTTATTCATCGAAGAAAAACATTGCAAGAGATGGCAGAGATTACAGCGAAACTGACATCCCTCTTGGCACTATAATAAATTAGCAATGCTAGCAAAAGATCACAGTGCTAGCCAGCCTGCCAGCAATCATTTACTCCCCACTCTTAAAACTAAAGGTTTTCACACTACCAGGTTCTTGGCTTGAATGCAGAGTTCTGGGAAAATCTCTGATGGGTATAAAACGCGTACAACATGTAGAACATCTTTTAAAATGTTCTAATTTAAAAAATGGTTCAAATTACCAGGCCTGGTCTTAGAGCCCCTTGCCCTTTTTTGTGTTTTCCCAGGCCACAACACACCTGATTCAATGAGTAGGGTCATTAATAAGCCATTTATGGGTTGTGTTAGAGCAGGAGAACACAAAAATATGCAGGACTGGGGGGCCCCTGGATCAGGGTTACCAACCTATGCTTAAACTCTCCTATGTTTGGGGTCAATTTAACCCCATTCAGCATTTAATGCCTCTAAATAAATCGTTGCCTTTTTTGCTTCATATTAAATGAATTTTCCTTTTTCAATGAACACAACTGGATAAACGAAAAAATAACAGGATGATGTGTTTCCAGTGCCCTGTACACATTTTGTATGTATCAGTGTTCTTTTGGGGTCAGTTTGACCTCAGGCTGTTTCATCTGTATAAAACATCTAAAAAATAACATTTTACACACAATCTGATTGTTTTGGATAATACAGAGGGCACTGTAATATGCAATTTTATCGTTTTTAAAAAATGTCCCTCTGCTTTAGGGTCTTAACAGGATCATACCTGTAGTGGCATGAGAACCACTGATAGTTCACATGACATGGGTGGAGGGGGAAACATGCAGAACAGTGTTTTCCATTTTGATATTTCCTGACCATGACAGCATTACATGTATGTTTTATTCAAATCACTATTTAGGTGGCCAACAAAGAAACATAAAGTGTCTAAAACTTTCATTTCAGCTATTGAAATTTATGTGTAAGAGTGTGCAGAAATATTCTTGAAAGCACTTTACTCATTTTGAGTTAGTGGCTCAGTGGTAAGATGTGGGTAAGCACTCCTTCCTACAGGTGTGCACTCGTTTGTCTTGCTGATGCTTCTTGGCTATGGTTCCTCTGGCTGAGAGGAACAGGTGGGGCGGTTCTGAATGAAGACAATTAAACACCTCTGAGATACAGAGCCAAGTCCTTTCATCCCCTGCCCTTCCCCACATGCCCTTCTTCTGTCATCCACACACTCCTTCCTTCCATCCATCTGACAAGACAGCATGGTAATGCAGGCCTCTTGACTTTGGCAACTCAACCTCAGGGTCAGGACGCGTCACTCATTGTGGGTCAGTAGGGGGCGCACTATCAAGCTCCATCTCCATGGCCTTGTCAGTCAAGCCATTAAGACTAAAGACATGTGATACACTTTAATGTCAGGTTGGATTAAGACTCTTGCGTGGATATAAGAGTATACAATTAAATACCAATGTATTGTCAAATGTATTTGTTATATTATTCAAAAACCATCTGAAAACAAGAACAGTATAAAAAATTTTTTGAAAAGATAACTTTTTTCAATTAGTAAGTCACATAAAAATGGTAACCAGGTTACTTGACCACTGATGTGACCAAAAGGGTATGAATGCTATACAATCTATGTATGTAATCTGTATTTGAAGTGTTTGTTATATTAAACAATGTGAATTAAGAAATAGAGAGACATATGTCTCTTCTTTCTTTCATTTATTCTTCTTCAGAGCTCTTTTTCATGGCTTCAGAGGTGTGGAAAGCCATTTGGAAAAGATGATAGAAGTATCCAGTGTTTAGCATTTATTTATTTTGTCCTTTAAAGATAACACTTAGGGAATACAAGGGTTATGGTTAGGGTTTTTTATAAACAGGTATGTGTACTCATTTCTAAAAAATAAAACAGAATGAAAACCTATACAAATGTTACTTCATATATAACGTTCAGAGACCTGGAGCAGCGTGTTTTCCACAGGAAGAGTCTTAGAACAGCGAACACTGAGCATTACATGGAAAAGTAGAACCTAAACCTATTTTGTGCACATGAACTAGCCTACCAAACGAACACACAGACTGGTTCTAAGGCCTGCAGCCACGCACGCATGCCAACACACACACATGGGCATATACACACACACACACACACACACACACATGCACATTTCCCTCACGTGTCCTGGAATATGTCATAATGACAGAGTCAGAAAGCGATACAGTGTCTGACCGTAATTAGTCGGGAATCTTCAAGAAATGCTCTGCTATCATGGCAGCGCTGC
The DNA here is from genome assembly GCA_037974405.1 of Brachyalestes nurse. NCBI lineage: Eukaryota > Metazoa > Chordata > Actinopteri > Characiformes > Alestidae > Brachyalestes > Brachyalestes nurse. Next base: position 10,652,017 of record JBBPCY010000013.1, read on the forward strand.
TTGTCGAGGGAGATTATTTCCCTGGTCGCCGTCTACAATGGCGGCAGCTAGTGAACAGAAACGACTGTCAGCTCGTGTAATTATGCCTATAGAAGAGCACTTCATAGCCACACTCGTACTTCTTAGGGAGCCATTTTCAGGCTGACTCTATCCCCAGACTTTACTGAAAAGACACACTTAAAACTGTCGTATTGAATCCGTGCTGCCTCACACCCCCTTCAGCTCTGCTCTAATTCTGACAATTAATTACTGCGTTTCATTATGACTGACTGAAGATCATTCATTGTAATGTGCTGGGGAAGAATATTGCATTAGTGTAATGACACTAGTGCAAACCATACTGCACGGCGATAATCCTATAGAGGGGTATCCTACATTACCAGCTGACGGGACATCAGTGAGACTCGAGTTTTACGCACCACAGGCCAGTCACAATAATGCGACTCCAACTTTTCACTGTTGGCCAGAGGTACAGTGCTGACAGAGCCTGTTTTGACATAAACAGACCTACACAGACGCACATCAATGGAAGGGATGGATGGAAAGACACGCAAACACTTGGCTCTGAGTGGTCTGGGTCCTCTAATGGTGGTGTTTGGGGAAAATCATGCAGTCAGATGGTTCTCAATCCTGCTGTCCTGATCAATGCTAACACCATTATTAACATCACTCATCTGCTCTCAAGCATATATTTATGAGCTCAAGAGGCCTTGCTTTACTGGCACACTTCTCCTGTGTGTGTGTGTGTTAGTGGAATTTGGTAGAAAGAAAAAAAGAATATGGTAGTGTGTGTGTGTGTGTTTGTATGTGTGTGTGTATACATTGTGTGTGAAAGCTACAAACACTGCACACGTTTGTAGACTCATGCCAGCTTTAATCCACTTACTGATGTAAACACACATTTCTCCGTTTACAGGAATGGCCTCTGATTCAATAACACCCGTTGCCACAGGAGCAGACGTCTGTATGGGTGAGTGTGTTTGTGTGTGTGTGTGTGTGTGTGTGTGTGTGTGTGTTTGTGTGTGTGTGTGTGTGTGTGTGTGTTGGTAGTTTGCTCTTTGTTAAGACTAAACATACTCTAAATGATAGGAAAACATGAAAACTGTGTGACTGAAGACATATTTTTGTTGTTGCTGTTTTTTGTTTTGCATAAAAGCAAGTAGTGAATTGATTTATGTAATGAAGGTCAAAGCAGGGTTAGGTTTAGGTATAGGCATTGTTCAGCTACACTGAAAAACAGATCAATTAAATTGAATGAATCCATGTTTAAAATGTACTTAAACTATGTATTTAATTATCCCAGAAAAGAATTGCCCCAGATAGTAAACTAGCAAAAGTCAATCAAGTATAAAAAATAGAAATTGTGTTTTTCCTAGTCTCGTGGGATTTCTACCTGTTATCACAGGAAACAATCACACATAAATACATAAATAGGGAAAAATTTGCAACCATTTTGACCATGGGATATAACTTTTTACAAGTTATGTTAATCTAAAAAAAGCCAGACTCAAAAAACATTGCTGCTGGTTTTAATTGTTTCTTTCTTGATGCACTTAACAAATGAATCGATGCACTTGATGCACTTAACAAATGAGTCGTTTTAATGAAATACCGTGCCGCTTACTCAGGGGAGTTTCTAGCCATAGGCAAACTTGGTGGTTGCCTAGGGCAGCACTGGTGGGGGAGGTGCCCACAGGGTGCAACCCGACACTCCAGTCAACAAGAAGTTTGTAGATTTTGTATTCATCAACCACAAAACTAAATGGCTAAACTCGCCTAAAGTGCCAGAATGGCCAGTGATATCACTTGAGAAATGCAATTAAACTTCTTTCCCATTTGCTTTCCCACCATTTTACTTACCATCTCTGTAATGACTTTCCCCTTAGGCTACCATTCCTTAAGTGTTAGTTATATCCGGTTTTGGTTAACTACCCTTGTTTTTGTTGGGCTGTCACAGCAAGTTACCATATTGTCTGCCTTACTGAGTTTGGTTTTAATCTGAATTACAGTCACTACTTTCAAACCAACACTATAAAGATAAATGAACGCTATAAAGATAAAATAAGTTAAACCAACCCTAGGAAATCAACGTTCATGTATTAAGACTTTATAGCAGGCTTATTTTGAAAGAATGCCATTTATTTGAGTGGGAGTCAGGAAAAGAATGATTTTTGGAGGTGCTGCAGACTAGGTGGATGTCCTCACAATTACTGTAATACTAACATGTATGTGTGTTTGTGTGCCGTGCTCACTGATCCATAAATGTTCCTGCATGCAAAATGTCGAGACTTTGTCACAAACAGATGCCGTCATGTCCTTACTGCACAGCTAAGGACAGTAAATCCATTAGACATAGTAAAGCGAGGGCACACATCCTTGTAATGAAGCTGAAGTTATCCTGTGTGATAATGATTCTGCACACATCACAGCTCGACCATGGCTTGGAAAACTGATCAGGATTTACTAGTAAAGCATATCTGAGCTTTGATTAGTGGGGCTCAGGCTTCAGTTCCTTCTCTTCTGTGTGTCTGTGTGTCATGTCTGGGTAGCGGAAAATGAATCATTTATGACTTTCTGGAATTAGAGACCTTGAGAGAGAGAGAGAGAGGGAACGAGAGAGAGAGGGAACAAGAGAGAGATAGAGAGAGAGAACAGACACACAGAGAGAAGAGACAGTAAATATCGGCTAGTTTGAAACCAAGGACGGCAGCATGTGCTTGGAGCACTACAGTATATTTCCCCTGATACACGCAGACCACCCTCATCACTTTGGGCCCAGTGCTAGGAGCTCCACAAGCAATATTAGGCTTTAAGATTGCACACACATACACACACAGACACACACAGCCACACAAACAAGTACACTCCTACAACCATGCACCTGCTGTGTATAAACAACCAATTGTCATACGCGGGGCAATGTAGGACGTACAACAAAGCAAAAAATTGCTGGTGTGTGTTAAATAAGGTCCTTTCTCTTTACGCCTGCTGGCCAGAGATGGGGAGCTTTCAAAGACAAACTGAGAAAATGAAAGAGACAGATAGAACGGGATGGAGATCTATCATGCGCCACACTAGCCCAGTCCAATAACACACATCTCACGTTCACTTGAGCCCTTGTCATTGATACACACAGGAAACCGCATGCTAGCCCACAGGAAATACACAACCACATCCTCCGCCTGCATGCAACCAGAGGCAAATTCAGGCCCTGTGCACTATGCACTAAGGCAGGGGTGTCAAATTTCATTCTCAGAGGACCGCTGCACTGCAGAGCTTCTACCTTATTTGGCTCACCAGCTACATAGCAAGGCTTTCACGAGTTGAATTATTAGTAAAATAGAACATTCCTTTCTCTTGTGGCGTTAATGATTTGGTCTTCTTCTTGGTTGTGATGTGTTACCGTTCTGACCAGGGGATACATCTTTTATTTTCATTTTATATACTATATTGATTCTGGAGGTAATTGTTCTCTGTATTTAACCAAAGTGAAGCAGTGGGCAACCAGTGACACACCCCCTGGGGAGCAGTGTGTGTGGACGGTGCTCAAGTGTACCTCAGTGTTGCCACTGGCAGGCCTGGGATTCAAACCCATGACCTTCTGATCGTAGAGACAGATATCTAACCACCAGGCCACAAGCTCACCCATACATTGTGATAGTATCTGCATTGCACACTGAAAGGAAAATCCACCTTTCCATGATTTTGCACTACACTACATATGCTTGAATTTCTTAATGGGAACAAATTGCCTGACTAAAAGTGGCCAGTGCACTACAAAAGTACTTCTTCTGAGACACAGCCCTAGTAAGTCCCACTGAATTGTAGCCCCCTACCCTGACCGTCCTGTCCCTCCACCTCTCCCAGCTTCTGTCAGAGCTGCTCCAGCTAATGAACGCTCAGAAGAGTCCCTCCTTAGCCCGAGCGCACCGTGGGATGTGGGCTGCCCTTACGATTCTATTATTAGCCCGTGTGGTGGAGGGACTTCTGTGACGTCTTGCCTTGATAAATGAGAGTTCGTTAATTGGATGCGAAGAAAATGCCCGTTTTGCTGCTTTTGACACGTCTGGATCCTCAAGCAGGCGAGTCCCGAAGATCCGCAATTAAGCGACGGCAGGCGGGAAGAAGGCTAGTTATTCAGGGCCGGTAGGCAAGCCGATTAGGGGAGGAATATTATTAAGACGGTGGCATAAACAGATGATTACAAACGCGATGAGACCAGCTGAGGTACAAGGCAAGAGAAGGGCCAGGGTGGAGGAATCAAGTCTCCCAGCTGAAGCAAAGAAAATGAGAAAAACAGCCTGTGTACTTTTAGATGGGGAGAGCAGTGTTTTGGCTCAGGTGCCTATTGTAATTCAGTTGTGACAGTTAGTGTCACTTTTTTTTTAAAGGACGAGAGAGAGAAAGAGAGAAAGAGAGAGATGTTAGAGGGAGAAAGAGAGTGAAACCTGTAAAAACAAGAATTTAGTGGTGCTTCTTTCCACTCGGACAAACCCAGGTGCCTTCCAAGAGGACCCCAGCGACTAGCAGTGAGTTTCTAACAGTCAGACATGCTGACACCTGATCTGAGTTTTTCTTCTCGGCTGAAAGAGTTTTGTCCCATCTGTGAGTCTGAGGCAGAATTAGTGAGCATTTCAGGGAACTGAGAGACTTCTAAAGTAAGGAGGACGAGAGAGTGGAGAGTGATGCGTGTTCTCTGCAGTCAAACTGATGGATAAAGCAGGACATCGTGACACATTGTGTACAAGGACACGAGGGTCCAGAGACTTTCCTCTGCTTGTAGCAGCTGTTCAATATTTCATTCACCTTCCTGTTTGAATATGCACAATACATTGAATACATCCACTAGCAGATCATCATCTTTTGTAACAAAATGTCACGTCTACGTCTTAGGAGAAGGAAAACATCCTTAAAGTCCATTCATGTTTAGTTCATGTTTGTTTAGTTGTCATGTTTGCTTCATGTAGGTTAAGCTTAGGACTAGACTTAGTTAACGGGTTTGAGTCGTGTAGTTGAATGTTAGATTATAAACAATGTGATCTTCTACAATAGAAATAAGGTGTTACTGAGTTTATTTCAGTAAATTTTGGCTTTTTTTTTGGTCGGTTAATTCATCATGACATGTTCTCACAATCTAAAAGACTTACTGTGTAAAAACATAACAAGCAACCAAAAAAAACATATTTACAGGCAGCAGGAGTGCTACAAGGAAGACAGCCATTGTTTACTTAAAAAGAAAAGCACTCTGTGGGTATTTTTGCCAAAAATCGTGGGTCGCGGTTTACTTCCAAACGATCCCTGGCTCAGATGCTAGCATGTTTTACAATGTCCAAACTAAAAGAGGAAAGTCAACATCGGCATGTGCTTTCCTCTTCTTCTAGCATCAGCAGTGGATTATCTGCATGATTTGTTTGATGGAACATTTAACTATTTAAAGCCACTTTTTTATATCATGAGCTGTTGCTTTTGGCAGCCAAGAAATAAACTAATGACAAACTTTTCCCATCATAAGCCTCTCCCATCATAAAATGCAGGGTTTATGAAAGGCTTATTTTAATCACTTTGATTGTGATGCGCAATACAAAGTAGCTAGCGTCATATAGCCTATGTATATCAAGATTCAAGATGTTTGTCACATACAGTGAAATATATATATAAAGAAGGCAGCATATAGAGGCTGTAAACTATAGCCATGTTTTAATAATTACACAGGTCAACAACAACAACAACAACAAAAATGTAATCATCAGAAACCACAACACTTTTCTAAACCAGTTTTCATGCTGATTTCAGATCTGCTTTCATTTTTTTCAGTCACATAAACTTTTTAACTTAGATTAATATTAGATTTGCAATAGACTGGCTTGCGGTGTTTATTTTATTATTTATTATTGCAGGCACCAATCAAGTAACTGTTTCAATATTTTCAGTGTGAAGTCAGATAGACGCACACTGTGGCATAGATATA
>JBBPCY010000013.1:10658084-10698331 GCA_037974405.1 Brachyalestes nurse
ATACATTTCACTGTGTGTTGTACCTGTATGACTATGCATGTGACAAATAAAGTATCTTGAATCTTGAATCTTGAATGTAACAATATGGCGGGGCAGGGATGCCCTGCCAATCAAGGTTTTGGAACGGACCCAAGTGCAGAGACTAGAAGAGCATCAAGAATGTACTGCTAGTTGAGGAGGGAAAAAACTTCCGCCAAGAACGGGATTGAACTTGTGGTGAGGAGCTATATGGGAAAAGCTTTGCTGTGAGTAAGTTGCTGTTGAGCCATGAGGCAGAATGTGGATGTTAACTTGGCAAAATGATGACTCTGCCTCTCACAGGGCATCAGCCCGACCACAGCCAGAAGGAAGAAAAGGAAAGATGAAAAGCAGCCAGGAGGGCACAGACTGGTAGGTCCTTCAGAGAAAAGGAAAAACGAAGAAAAGGCGTGTGTGCGGTATACGTTTATGAAACAGATGTGTTTATAAAATAGTGTTTACTGCTCCCTTAACTAACTACTAGAGCAACAATCTTGGAGTTTGAGGTCAGGGTTGGTGAGGTCACTCCAAAGTCTAAAATCTGACTTCTGGGGACATTCTAGTTTAAATCTTTTACCAGGAACTCGGAATCGTCCCAATTCAGATGGAACATAACTTTATTTACACTTCAACCAACAAAACACACCCTTTGTCAAGGGGTACCCACACTTTCGCATTAGACTGTTTGTGTCTTTATTTATTTGTGTTTTCTGTTGTCCATATTGTCTATCATCTGGGCTGATATGTGATTATAATTCTGATTCTTCTGCTGTAGCCGGACCCTTGCAGGAACACCTCCAGCCTCGACATCAACCGCATTGATTAGTTTTCTACTTGAAAGCCCAATCTCTTCTTCAGGTCTGAACAGTTTAGCTCAAAAGCTCTCTCTGCTCTTCGCAGCCTCAAGGCATTGAACAATTCTGAGTGTCTAGTGGTTTTGAGATGATTCGGCCAAAAAGTTTCTCACCTCTCCTACAAAGTTGCTGTTTCACTGAGCTCAGTTTTCCCAGTGACTGATATGACTTTTGAGTATTATTCCTAAAGAGGGAGACTGTAGTTGTTGTCTCCTTAATGCTCCAAAAGCAAAAGGTGTGTGAAGTATCCTAAACCTGAAAAAAATGTGTCTCTGACATCAAGTAGTCTGTTCATATGACTAGGTAATTTTCTCCAGAACAGAGCATTTTCCACCAGATCCACACTGAAAAAATCGCTGTAACCCCATTTTAAGTATTGAGCAGCTTAAAGAACTGCAGCAGAGCACATCCAGCATCTCTCAGAAGAGGAAATTATGTTTGTTAGGCTCTATCCTTCTCTTTTTTAGATTGTTTTGGTCTAAAAAAAAAAATGAAAAAGCGCCATAGTGACAGGTGTGACTAATCACAGAGTCGTACTGTAGTCATAAAGCAACAGACTGAAATAAGTGAGAATCAGTAGCTAAATGTTAGTAACTTCCTTTCTTCACACACTGAAGGGAAAAAAGTATTATTGTATAAAGTATTATAATATATAATATTGAGTATTATATGAAAATCCTCAAGAAGCACAAATTAATGCAATCCTTGTACATGTTATTAAGTAAATGGAATTTATTCCCACCTTTGCAAACAACCACAGGGGTCTCATCAGGCGAGATGTATTGCTGTGAGTCAGAGTTGAGCCTTCTGTTCCACACAGAGTGTGCAGATAATCACACTTAGTCCCCTTCATTCCGCAGCAAAACTCGATCCAGGCATATTTTTGTAGTTGGAATCAGGATTACTGTTTTGGAAATCTGAGGTTTTCTTGTGACTGTAGCCGCAGGCAGGGGAATCATTTCATAATCTGTCGTCTACAGGGTTGAAGTAGGCCGCATTGTCAGCCAAGATTCCAGAAAACATTAAATGGCCTTAAAAAGACAGTCTGGTCAAACGTCAACTTTACAGTTTTCTCCTTTAGTTTAAATGCAACCACTCAATCATGACAGGCTTGGTGTCTGATGTTTGTTTTTTTAGTCTTGCATTAAAGCTACAAGGCTAAGAAATAATTGTTGCACTGAATAAGTTCAGGTAAAAACAGTACAAGTAAAAAGATCCTATTTGTATGTTTGCTGACTGGAACATGTGTTTGTTTTGGTCACATTTCATGCAATTGATCTGTTTGTAGTTAGTAAGATAGCTTTTTCTTGTGAAAGCAGACCACCTCGAAAGCTATGCTGTCTGGTTTAGGAGAATAATTCAAAGTGGTTTTACAGAGCTTACACTGGAATTGGGTTCATTTTGTGTAGTACCGTATTTCCCCACCAGTAAAGTTCTTTGGGTTTGTATCAAGAAGAAGAACTGTTTTCTGAACTTGCTTCTTGGGTACACACTGCTGTTTGTTTGCTGATTTGTTTTAGTATTAGTATGCCCTAGTGATCACTAGAGGATGCAACCCATTTTTCAAAATCATCGCATACTCGCCTCAACCCACGCAGAGTCATCCAACAATCTTTAACAGACTTGCTTATGTGATTTCTGACACTGATTGACATGCTCATCTTTGGATAGTTAAAAACAGGAACATTGCTGTACTTTTGTGCATTTTTAGAGATGGGGGGTGGGGGCGGAGGTGTACGTGTAAGTTCTAGCTAAGTCATGGACTGTAGAGCTGTAGGCTAACCAGCTTTCAGTGGAGACAGAGAATGGTGGGGACAGCTCCACACCAGGACTCTTTACTGAAAGTATTTATTGTAAAACGGACACATACAAAGCTCATACATATATTAATGTGTTTTACGTGCTTCAAATAAGTTAATCAAGCTCTAATAGTCATGGCTAATAGTCGTGGCTCAACAGTCATCACACTTTTTGTGATTCTTTAAAGAACAATCATTTGAAAAGTTGTCTCTAGGGAATCAAAGATTGTTCATTTGTATCGCTCCGAAGAGCCCTTTTGTCCCCTAATGTTTAAGAGCTTACATCACTTTTGGGAAAGTTTATTGAGGTCAGGTCTAGGCAGGTCACATGAGATAAAACTCAGTTTTCACTTTCTATTCAGCTCATGCACGGGAAGCCTTTTTAATATTGGGGGGAACGCATCGGTCTATGCCTCCTTCGGGGGTTTAGTGAGAGTTGTTGCGTGTGTGCAATTCCTCGGCTGTTGTGGGGGGCTAAAGGGGTTGCGCAAGTGCAAAGTCTCGGCCGTTGTCCTGGGGTGGGGAAGGGAGTGTGGTTGCTCGTGGAGAGTCTCAGTCGTTGTCCGGGAAACAAAAAGTGGGGGGAACAAAATGAATGATTTTGAACAGTGGGGGGGGCATTTAGTGTCATTCACAGAACTGTTTTAGTAATTGAGATGTGTGAGTATGAAGAACCTTTAAAGTTCAAATCTCCAGACATGAACTAAAGGTTACACCGTTTTCTTTGCCTGCAATAGCACATCCAAACTAAAGAATGCTTGGGGACCTTAATATTTAAGGGGGGGATTTCACAAGTTTCAATTTGAGTGCAGTTAAATGGTTAAGATATTAACAAAGTAGTTCAGAGTGTGTCTGGTGTGAAATTCTGTTCCAGAGAAACTAAGCCAGATTTGTTCACAGTGGTGGTGAATGGAACCAGACCTCTGGCTCTAAAAGCTCCCACACAAAAAGTTATTCCATTAAAAGGTTATGAATGCTCTGCCTGGTATCTGAGACATTGTTTTACCTGGAACCTATCCATTTATAGTGGGGAAGGGGTTCATCAGAATTTTGGCCCAGAACAATTCTCAAAGAAATACTTTATTTTGCATATTTACCACTATATTACCATCATAAACATTCCCAACCTCTCAGGAGACGTGTAGATTCACTGGCAAGTTTGGATCGTAGATAGAAGTTGTTAAAGGTTTCTTTACAACTGACAATTTTATTAAACCTCCGTGAACAACTGTTTACATGTAAGCTATTGCATTTTACCAACACTGTAAAAAAATATGGAATTCCTATTATTTCGCTTTTTTTAGTTGCTGCTGTTGTCAGTAAGACTTTCTTAAATTGCTTATTTCATAGCAAACCACTCTAAATTACTTTGTTTCTCACCAGTTCAATTATGGAAAAACTGATGGAATTCTCTTTTAAGAGTGTGGAAGAATAGACATGCTAATTAGAGGAGGAATAATAATGAAGATATTACAGGCAGAATTGCAGTCCCACACTCTTACATGTTAGATGCTGAAAAATCCATACACACGTAAAATCCATGTGATTTTTTTGTGAGGGAAAATGCTATAAAACCTAATTGAGTTTACAGAAATGATTCAAAGACCCTGCCTTCCGTGACTCATTCAAGCCACTTTGCCTGTTTATAGTGTTTTTATTACAAGATTCACAGTCGGATAATGATCAGACAATGGTGACTCATTTTCCATAAACCACTTGGATGCATGCCACGGTTTAGACACATTTCGATATGAGGTGAGGCATTTTAATATGTTTCACTGGGAATAAACCTTGGCTACTAAGATGTTGGATGTCCTACATATCCAAAAGTATCCAGACACCATTCTAGTGTTCTCACCTATCCTAAGGTCCACCAATCTTTGGTTGCTCAATTCTGGAGCAGCCAAACATAAGGGCACAATACATGGACTATAGGCGCTTAAAGACTCCCAGTGTTTGGCTATGGAGCAGTAGAGCGGTGTTCCATGAAGTGGTGGAGCTCGCTCACCTTTGGGATGGATTGGAGTGGTGTTTTTGATCCAGAACATCATCCAGCATCAATACCTGATTTCACTATTGCTCTTGTATGCAATCAGTTCCAACATCTAGATCCTTCCCAGAAGAGTAGAGGCCCTTAGCAAAGGAGGACAATCTCCTTACAATACCCTTGATTTCAGAAGAAATTGATGAGGAGGTCTGTAAACTTTTGGACACATAGTGAATGTTCGCAGTTTTCAGTGCTCTAGTGTGCAAATCCACACAGCAATGTTCCAAAATCTAGATCCTTCTTAGAATAGTATAGGCCCTTAGCATAGGAGGACAAACTCCATCTATTCATACCTGTGATTAAAGAAGAAATTAATCAGGAGGTGTCTACAAGCTGTTGGACACATAGTGAATATTCTCAGTGGTCTCAATGCTGATCATTCATCAACTTTATCATGATAGAAATGTGATGTATATTAATAAACGTCTTCATTTTCAAGCACATTTGACTGCATTAAGTCATGCGGCGATACGTTACTGTTTACGCCTGAAGGAGAAATTTCCAGCAGCTGAAATGGAGAGACGCCGTTCAACAATTCTCTCAGCCTTGCAGCGAGTGGATATTTATGCATAAATAATGTAAATGTAACGTAAGTGTGAATTATCTTTTATCTGCTTAAAAGTTAAAGGGCCCAAACCACGGAAAACCAAATAAAAGAGGTTTACATCACTCATAAGACCATTAAATTTTCACAATGCACCAGTTACTACTCCAGTCCAATATGGTCCATACACACCATATAGACAATAGTTTTGGGACGTCTGACCATTACACAAACAGAGACTTTACTGACATTGCATTCAAATACATAGACTATGGAGTTGCTTCTATCACTTTGCAAAAATAGAAAAATAAAAAACATACATGTTCCAGCACATTACACTCTATTTTCAAGACACACACACACACACACACACACGCACACACACACACACTTGCACACACACACACACACACACTCTCTCTCTCTCTCTCTCTCTCTCTCTCTCTCACACACACACACACACACACTCACAGACACACACACATAGGTAACGTATTAAATGCCACTTTTATTCATGTTTTTCATGATATACATCATAAGGAGTGTGCTTTATGCTTACATGGAATATGTGAATAATTGCTGTTTTATGCCTAATACCACCTTTAGGGGAGAAATAAAAATGCATTTTATGTCATCACTGCTATTCTTTATACGTTTTTATTTGGGTAGTGAGGGTGTTTTACTGAGCAGATACATTGAATATGTTGGTTTGAAGAACATGTTTCAAGAACACTGCTCTTCGATCCTCCTTCAGCAGCTCCTGGTTTAATTAACTGAAAAATTAATTGGATAAATTACATGATCAAATCACTGTGTACTATGTACAATTACTGATTATTTGTTGAATTTAAAAAACAAAATGAATTGTAGAGGAAATTGTGTTCTAAGATCTGCAGAGAAATGCTATATAGTGTGTACCCACATTCCCTTTTTTAATTTAACTTTTGCATCCATGGCCAGAAGTCCAAGAGAGCCTTTTTGTTTTTGCTCTTATTTAGGTATGTGATATATGTATATGTGTCGGTATATATATATATATATTGGTTTATTTGACTGTATTTCTTGATACACATGACTCTTCATTACCTTCTCTGTTATAAGGCCCTTCCACTGAACAGAGCACCGTGTCCAGCGTGTTTTGTGAGTTCAGGTCTCCCGGCCGGCCCGTCAGTTTTACCGGACTATAAATAAACACCGCGACTCGTCGCTGCCAGCCGTCAACACTCAGGTTCACGCGGACTGTGACGTGTATGCATGTAAATGTAGTCCGCCGCGCGGCAGCCGGCATGGAGTGGCGCTGCGTCTGGGACTACATTACCCAGAGTGCCTCGCGGCGGACTACAAGCTGGCCGCCTGCTCTCGGGGAGTGTTTCTCATTTAAACAAACACGGCACGGAAGATGGCGGAGGGAGGAGTGTAAGGGAAAAGAAGAAAGAAAGAAAAGAGGAGAAGTGCAAGAGATACATGCCACCGTCCGCACAGGTGCATATCGGTAAGTGCAGTTGTTGTTTTTGTTGATTTTTTCCAGTGTCCTCGCGGGAACCGCGGTCATTCGCGGACGGTCCGTGTTGCACGCGCGGACGGCACCGCGGACTAAAACGCTGTGTGTGTGTGTGTGTGTGTGTGTGTGTGAGAGAGAGAGAGAGAGAGAGCGAGAACGTGTGTGAGCGCAGCAGCTGCGGCTGCACGGTGCGCGTGAGTGTTGCACGCATGCAGAAGTGCATCTCTCCCGGCAGTGCTCGAACTGATCTTCTGCAGCTCAGAACAGACTGGAGTTGTTTTCGTAGATCGTGCGTGTCTGACACTCCACAGTCCAGCACTTCTCCTTCCACACACTCAACAGTCCATCACTTCTTCTTCCACACACTCCACAGTCCATCACCTCATCTTCCACACACTCCACAGTCCATCACATCATCTTCCACACATTCCACAGACCAGCACTTCTCCCTCTACACACTCCACAGTGCAGCACTTCTCCATCCACACACTCCACAGTCCAGCACTTCTTCTTCCACACACTCCAGTCCATCACTTCTCCTTCCACACACTCCACAGTCCATAACTTCTCTTTCCACACACTCCATAGTCCATAACTTCTCTTTCCACACACTCCACAGTCCATAATTTCCCCTTCCACACACTCCACAGTCCATCACTTTTTCTTCCACACAGTCCAGCACTTCTTCTTCCACACACTCCACAGTTCAGTACTTCTCCTTCCACACACTCCACAATCCAGCACTTCTCCCTCCACACACTCCACAGTCCAGCACTTCTCCCTCCACTCACACCACAGTCCAGTACTTCCCCTTCCACACACTCCACAGTCCAGCACTACTTCTTCCACACACTCCACAGTCCAGCACTTCTCCGTCCACACACTCCACAGTCCATCACTTCTTCTTCCAAACACTCCACAGTCCAGCACTTCTCCCTCCACACACTCCACAGTCCAGCACTTCTCCCTCCACACACTCTACAGTCCAGAAGTCCCTCACACATCCCTCTGGCACGATTTCAGTGGCCCACTGTAACCTTCCGTATGAACTTGTTCTCCTTCCTTATGCTCTACTAGAGTTTTTCCTTATGAGGCTTATGTTCTACTTCATGCTCTACTGCTTTTTTCTGAGCTGTGGTTCTTTGTGGTTCTTCCTCATGCTTTTCAGGAACTTTCTTTTTTTGAATCATGGTTCTTCTCAGTATGCTCTTTGGAAATGTCTTCTTCGTGCTCTTGGAAAGTTTCCCTTTGAGTCTTGGTTCCTCTCAATGGTTTTACCTCATGCTCTTCGGGAGTTTTTCCTTTTAAGCTTTGGTTCTTTCTCATGCTCTTGGGGAGCTTTTTCTTTTTTGAGTCTTGGTTCTTCAGTTCCCCCTGACCCCGAGTGTGGGATGAAGGGGTAGAAAATGGGTGGATGGATGGTTCTTCTGCTTCCCCTACTCTTAAACATTATGGAAGCTGAAGCCACACCTCTGGAATGTTGCTTTGGGAAAATATAGATTGTAAAAAGTGCAATACAGATATAATGGAGTTGGACTGAGTAGATGCACCAAATCATTCCAGTGTTTTCATGAATTTGGTAAAGTTTTGCAAGAGGCACTAACAGCTTGTTTAATGTCTGAGATCAGGCTAGAGACCCCCCATGCAGAGTTTCACTTTTAATCAGAATGGCGTGTCATCCTACATGTTGCTTTCGTTGGTGCAGCGATGAGTGCAGTGTGTTAAATGCACTTTATACACGCACACACACACACACACACACATACACACACACGCACACGCAAACTCATACTTTCTGTTTCCCAGTGTGTAAATGCTGTAGACTGTAGACCAAGATGCCTGGGGGCAGCTGCTCAGGCTTTCTGGACATGAAAGACGACCTGTGATTGCAGACAGAAAGGAGACTGCAGCTTTAATTTGTGTTTCTAGTGCAAGTTGAGAAAGTGTTTGTGTGTGTTAGGGATGTGTTTTTTGGTGGACTGTTTTTTTCTCTATTCTAAGAGTCATATTAAAACTAGGTCGGGCCCATTCAGTTCGTAGTGGAAGAGGGATGAGTGATTTTACTGGTATCGATACATCAGTTTGGTCTTTAGGAAAATAACTTTTCTTGTTAATTTGTTGTGTAATCTTTTACAGCCTTCGAAAAATGCAACATTTTTGAACCCCTTCTCCTAAAGAGACCACAGAGATTGGACTGTCTCTTGCATGGAGTTCAGAATTTTCACCTGTTGGTCAGCAAATGAGATCAGACGATGATGAGATGAGTTCAAGCAGTGGTCATATGTCTGCAGCCAAGGTGTCCTGAGATAAGGGTGTGTATCAAAGGTCTTACAGCAAACACATAATTAAGATAAATTGTGTCTTTTTGCAAAGCTTTGAAACTGATAAATAGGGCAGGTGTGGCAATATATACATATATACTGTCCCAAATAATTTGAATACGTGAGTGTTTATTCATTTATTCAAAGCTATCTCTAAAACGAAAGCATAGTGTCACTTATGCTACCTCTATAACCAGGAGGTCAGAGCTCTAATAGTGAATGGGGAATTGGAACCCCAGTTGCTGCCTTCACTTACTATAATCCTGAAGGAGGTAAATGAGATAATTCTACTTTGTTAAACCTACAGCCATATTGACTAAGTAGCACAAGAAAGAGAGACAACAACTGACTTCTATAGCAATATATGGCGCCTGAGCAACTGATTGTTAGTATATTGTTGCCCTATCGTCTTCTTTTTTTCTCTTTTGGCTGAAAACTGAAGTGCTTTTAACTATTATGGGCCTAAATGTTTCAATTGCCAAAACGTTCTGTGCATTCCTAAATGAAAGGTTCTTTAGGGAAACAGAAGTAGTTCTTTTATGGGATCACTCTGAGAACCTTTGCAGTTCCATTTGGAATGTATGGTCTGAAAGGATCCTGGTCCATCAGTGACATTATAAGGCTTGCTGATTTACATACAGAAGAACAAACAGCAAATCCCTTGATTCCTTGATTGACAAGTTTAGCAGGAACCTGGCACAGTGGGATTGGACAGAGTGGAGACTTCAGAGACAGAAATTTGCATGCTGAGTAAATGAAACAGGAGTGAACAGAGGTGCTGACTGTTCCCTCTGCTCAAGGAAGGTGGCTGATGAAAAAACTACCAGCCTGCTGTGTTATGAGTGAATCTGCCTTAACTAACAACAGTTTTCATAGTCCTCTACATAGTTTTACAAGGAGGCGTCTGACCCTGTGTGTAGAGTTTGATGGCAGTTAAAGGTAAGTTTTGTGAACAGGTTTGCAAATAAGTGTTTATTATTTATTTGTACACATTTTTGATAGTTGGGGGGGGTCATCATGTAGACTGTAGAAATGGAAATAAAGCAAATTTCTGTGGAAATGCATAATTTGTATGATTGATCTCCCTATATTCATTGCGTGTATGGCCTTTTCTCTATTTTTTAAAGATGAACTTAGTCTTTTTGTGTGATAAGGATGAACACTGTTATTTCATTTTTCAAGGTAGTGCTCGTAAATTATTGGATGAATATGGTCATGCGTCTTTTTTGGACTTTCATGCGAATTGAACCAAATCTGCTAGTCTGAAAGCATTACACAAATTTTTTTTTGTAATCATCAGAAACCACAACACACTTTTCTAAAATAGTTTTTCATGCTGATTTCAGATCTGCTTTCAGTTTTTTTCAGTCACATCAACTTTTTGAATTATGCGTAATATTAGATTTGCAATGGACTTGCATGCAGTTTTTATTAAACCACAGGCACCAATCAAGTAACTGTTTCAAGGTTTCACTGCGAAGTCAGATAGACGCACACTGTGGCATAGATATGATGATCAGTGTCAGTCAGCTACCACTGTTTCTTCAAAAACGCGTAGCATATGATTATTATATGCTAATTATACCAACTATCGTGCAGTATATAACTAGCTTCATCACAAAAACTGTGCGTGCTAGAGAAAAACTAAACACAGAATTGAAATCAGCATTAAAAAACACTGCTATACCCACATAAACTTATCTATGATGATTTTGACCTGTTGACCTGTGTTATTTACAATAAATACAAGTGGTGTCCAAATGTGCAATTTGCAAATGGCGAGTGATTATGTGCTTATCGTGGGGAAAAATGACCTGATGACCTGAGGATAAAAGCTCCTCTTGAAGGGACTGCATGACTTTAGCAGGTGGAACAGATAGTTGCTGGGATGGGAAGAGTCCGTGATGATTGCTCTTGTCTTACAGCGTCTGCTGTAGCTGCTCTCAGGTTCACAACTCTGCTGCTTTAACTGCAGCATTGCAGTCTTGGACAGAGCAGTTCCCAAACCACGAAGTGATGCTCACCGTCAAGATGATCTCAACAGCAGCTGTATAAAAGTTTTTCAGAATCACAAGAGAGACCCTAAACCTCCTAAGTTATCTTAAATGATAAAAAGCATGTAACAGTGTTTCTATCCTCTCTAAAGTAACAGTGAACAGCCCTCACGTGTGTAATCTGGTGCGTTTTAGCCAAACCCATGTAAAACCAAACTGAGTGAAAAAGCTACAATAGCACATAAAACACAAACTCTACAAGCTTGAGCAAAGGAACTATAATGCTTTATAATGTCCATATGATAGCTATGGTCACTATGACTGTGGTACTGGGGGCAAGTAGCCATCTAGTGTTCTACTGTGCACCATAAAAGAACAACCCACATACCATAATGGTTCCATTCATCAAAAAAATAAAACAACAGTAGATAGAACGTTCCAAATAAAAATGATTGCTAGTCACAGCCCTGTTCAGTCCTGTGGCTGTAGATTCATGCGCATTCAGATATTTCCTCCCCCATGGACCGACAAAGAGAATAGCACGCGCGGAGTCAACAGCAGACTTAAAAAGCCACACACGGCGCACCTTTTCTCTTCCTCATCACTTTCCGCCGACAAACTCTTCTGCCTTAGGGCCAGGCAGCAAACTCAAAGAAACAGTATTCTACATCTTTAAACACACACACCCCCCTCCCCGCACGCACACAAGCACAAAGACAAACACTCGGTTCAAATCCCCCACCGAAAAAAAAAGTCTTACTACAAGCTCACGGCTTGAAGCCAGCCAGATTTAAAACATTTTATATTTGTCTGTCTTTAAGTACCCGACACAGCTATACAGTTCTCCCTCCCCCCAAAAGTAGGGAGGATTAACTCATATATGTGTATATACAGAGGGCCATAGATTACAAGAAGCACCCAGGATAAGGTTGACCAATCCTAGTGCAGGATCAGCAGCTTTAATCCTTGCTTAATTCACATAAGAACCGAATGAAATCAACAAAGAAAAAACGAGAGTGAACAATAGAGGGAAGGAAGATAAAATAATAATAATAATACTACAAAAAAAAAAAATCAGGAAAATGTAATTTCTCAACTCAAAACATCTGGTTGGGGCAGATTATCCTGGGACGTTTTGATTAATACCAAAGAGGTCCCGGTATTAAAATGGCACCATTTTTTTTTACCCGAATAAAAGGCAGATTTAGAGGTGATTTGGAAGTCTCTTAAGTAACAAGGTGAAGAGGAGAGAGGACAAGAGGTGTGGGTATGTGTGCGCGCGTGTGTGTGCGCACAGGGATTAAAATGATTTATGCCTCACTGGCATGCCATCCTTTTCACAACATGAGGGGAGAAGACTCTCTCATCA
This sequence comes from Brachyalestes nurse, assembly GCA_037974405.1. Classification (NCBI taxonomy): domain Eukaryota; kingdom Metazoa; phylum Chordata; class Actinopteri; order Characiformes; family Alestidae; genus Brachyalestes; species Brachyalestes nurse. The sequence continues at coordinate 10,670,532 of JBBPCY010000013.1, forward strand.
GTCATATCACTCTTCCGTTTTGCAGCCCCTTCCAAAATGCACTCCGTTTCTCCTCTGCCTCACCTTCTGCGGTAGAGCTCCCAGAGCACTTGGGGACCGCTGTTATAGACCACCTCTGACCCAGACACTCTGCCTGCGACGTTCTGACATCCCATACGAGCTTCTACAGCCTGCAGTACAAAAGCTCATTCACTGTCGGTGACAAGCACAAGCAGCAGCCATACTGTTTTCAGCCTTGATTTAAGACCCTGGTGGGCTGCTAAAGCATTCAGTTGAGCAGCGCACACAAAAAATGGTCTTAATTAGAGGAAAATGTTTGCCCAGTGACTTGTCTGAGACACTTCTTCAACTAAAATGTATGATTCATGTATTTGAATAGCATAGCAGCTCTGGGGCAGCTGGTGGCCTGGTGGTTAGGATGTTGCCCCTGTGACCAGAAGGTCTTGGGTTCGAATCCCAGGACTGCTAGTGGCACCACTGAGGTACCCTAGAGCAAGGTGCCGTCCCCATACACTGCTCCCTGGGTGCCATTGTTCTGGCTGCCCACAGCTTCACTTTCGTTCACTGCTGTGTGGTGCTGGGTAATAATGCTTCAGTAATGACAAAGCCTATTTTTAACAAACCTGCGCTGAATATCCATAGTCTTGTATGTGGCTGGTAGCACAGCAGCTTTCAACTATATTTACAGTCGGGTTGGTGCATTGGTGGCATTGCTAGCTGTATGTTAAGAATGTAAAGTGACGCATTAACACACCACAGCACAGCCCACAGGGTGAACAATGTGAAATTCTTTCTCTGTATTTAACCCCTTCACCAATGGAGCAGTGGGCAGCCAGTAGAGTAGTGTCCAGGGAGCAGTGTGTGGGGACAGTACCTTACTCAAGTGTACCTCAGTGGTGTCACTAGCAGTCCTGGGATTCAAACTCACGACCTTCTGAACGCAGAGGCAACTCTCTAACCACCAGACCACCAGCTGGCCCTGTGTTTAGTCAGCATTAGTGATGCTAACTGTGTTAAATAAACCGCCAATGATGGTGGTCCTCGTGTGTCCTCTTTAGATCAGCATCCTGCTAGCTCAAGCCACACATTTCCGCCCTGACATAAGGACCTAGTACCACTCTGCTGAGTGTCCATGCAGGTGCTATGAATATTCAATGACCAACTCAGTCATCCTTTTAGCAAAGGAAGGAAAGAGCGAGGCGATAAAACAAACCCCAAACAAGACAATGGAGTCAGTTAGCAAACAAGGGCAGCTGATTTTCATTTACCAACCCTTCCCTTCCCCTCCCTTCGTCACAAAAAGAGAGATAAACCACAGCTTTTTGGGTTGAAAAGCTGACAGGACGATGATGTGTTCTGAAGGGTGCTGTTGGTTGTTACGCTGATAAATTAAACACACCCCCCCCTTGAGTTGAGCCTCAGCCTTATGTGGAACTCAATCCCAATTCGTCTCTTTGTTTATGTTTGCGCTTTTGTCATGTGTACGCACACCCATGCATGCGTATGCGAGTGTGTGTGTGTGGGCGTGCGTGTGTGTCGGTATGTGTATGTGTCCCCGGGGTGGGAAGTGGGTATTGTGTGTGGATTTGAAGGCCCATTCTCTGGATTAAGCCATGGTCTGGTTTTGTCACTTCATCTAAACACGATGACAGTTGAGCAGTGCGGGAGGCTTTTGTCATCTACCCTAACACCCCCCCACCCCTAAACACACACACACACACACACACACACACACACAGGCTCCCAACCAAATCGCCTGAGATCAAGTCTGAAGAATGATGTGTTTGCCCAGAGATGAAGCAATAAAGAGAGAAGAATTAGAGGTTGAGAACATGGCTGAGTGGTGAAGTGCGCATTAGTAAATTACTGCAGAATTTGGGCCGAAGGGCTTTTTTTTTATCACACCTTAATCCAACAGAGTGGTCAACAGAGTCGGGGGCATTGTTAAGCTCCTTCTCTGCATGAATTTTTTTTTTTTTTGTTTTAGCTGTGGTTAGTCATTTTGCTTTCAGGCTAGTCAAGCATAGTACCCAAAACTCACACACACACACACACACACACACACACAAACTAGGTGTATTCCTTTGGGCTTTTATAAGTAGTTAATCCCTTTTTCCGGCAACAGCTAGAAATCCTATTCATTGTTTGTGTTTTTTGTCTCTTTGGTCAGACTCATGTTACCTTGCACTAATTGTTTGAGAGCTCACCTATGTTGTGCCGGCTTCTCTTTACAAACAACCTTTAGTACTTTCTGGGCTGCTTTCATCCTTCTTTCAAATCTAGACCCATTGTCCTGAAGGACCTTTTTTAGCGCTTTTGTTTGCTAAATTTTTCCCTTTGTGGCTCATGGCATGTGGGAGGTTAAGTGACTCAAGAGAAAACTAAAAGGTCGTTTTCAATGGTATTTCGACACCTGAGGGTCAAGACATGGCTGTCACCCCTGACAACACAGCTGCCTGTAGGTGTGTGGATTTCCCTTTACGCAAAAGCCTCTGCCGCTGTCATCCGTAGACGGAAAAGACCAGAATTAGGAGCACAGTAGGAGACGTGGTAGTTGGAAAGACTCGAATGAAATTTGTCAGGCCCCAGGCATATTTTACATGACATTTCAATAATTATGTGCCAATGCATATTCACCTCACAACAGGCGTCAGATGAAAAGCGGCGCCAAAAATAATTCCCCAAACTGTCAGGTGTTTGTTTTATTTGTCTAGCTGCCACTACAATTCATTCTGTTCCCGTGACCTCGCACTCTCTCGCATTGACGTGCAATTTCAGCATGTCAGACTTTCAGACTTTCACTGCAAAAAAACCCCAACTTTCTTCTGTCAGAGGGATATCAAGGATATTGTTTTTTATTTCTTCTATTCCTTTCTTCTCTGTATGCATTCGTTGTTGCACAGTCAAGAGTGAATGGCTAATGTGCTTTGTGTTCCTTGTCCTTGTTCTTTTCAGATGTAATCTTATAGATTTGGTCTTATGATTTACATAAAATACAATACCACCCACCCTAACAAAGCCCAAGAAAGTTAAATCAATCCATTAAATAGCCATTACATTTTCATATTAAATTCAACCAAAAAATATGAACACATTTAACACTTACATATTTAAATTACTCTGAAGAAAATAATGCTGAGAACCTCTTTTAAATTAGTTTGGCAGCTGAATCTGGTGATTTTCAGCCTGCTATGATTATCTGTTGATAAGGTCCTAGAGGTCAGACTGAGAGGTAAGGGCAGGAGCAAAGCAACACACGCTGGGTTATCTAAAGGGGCTTGACCCAGATGCCACTGTGTGACACATGCACACCCAAACTACCCTGAATTCTGCTTCTTCCCACACACTCCAGACATTTCCCACCAATCTCACGAAGGGAGAAGCAGCTTTAGCCTCTCTCCGAGTGCAAAATGCTTTCATCTGTTTTTTTTTTCTTCTGTTTTTAAGAGACAAAGAGTTAAGGGAGGACAGAGACTGAGAGAAAGAGAAAGAGGGTAGCAGAGTGAGGAGAGAATGCCACAAACCTCAGCGGTATTGGTGCCGGGAAAGCATGATGCATGGTCTCACTCCTAAGCCCTGAACACAACATCAACAATACATCTTAATACATGGGCAGATTTATACCAGGCCAGTGCCAAGGGGAGTGGAAGAGCAACACAGCCGACTGCCAGTCAAAAATTTGGGGTAGGGGGTCCACAATTTGACACCGAGATAAAGTTCCCTTCAAACAATCGTTAATCTTAAACTCGCCCACGGGGGATCCATCACTTCTTGAAAAAGAACAGATGGTAAGACTGTGCTCTCCTATGATTGGTGGAGAATATGGACCCTTTATTTGCTGAATGGCTGGTCAGCTAGTATGCAGAGTTTTAGTTGAAAGGTTTTTGCAAGAAAACTTTTGGCCTCTCTCTCTCTCTCTCTCTCTCTCTCTCTCTCTCTGTATCTCCCTCTTTTTTCCCTGCTTAATTTCTGCCTTGGTAATTAAGCAGATCCGATGGTTGATGAGATTGCAGGTACTTCAAAGTCTCGCCACAAACCCGGTCGCGAGTGTTTTATTTATCAGAAAGATCTCGATGCCACCTCTCCTGCCTGCGTTTCCAATAAGGACGGGTTCATTTCAAGAGCCAGGTCTTTACCTAATACAAAGAAAAATATATATCTATATTCCCAAATCAAAACACACTGAAACTATACATATAAAATCTCTTTCTCTTTATGTATATAATTTTACATATATACATATCATTTTTAATACTAGTCTGTGTGCGCGCATGTGTTTGTTTCATTCTATTACACTGTTTTTTTGTGTTGTGTTTTTTTTTCCGTTTTGCATTTCCAGTATAATATTTGTCTCTCTGCCATTTGCAGCACTTAGCAAGAAGCCAAAGAAAACCCACCACTTCCACCCTTGGTTTAATGTGCTGTTGTCTGTGGGATGCCAAAGCGTACCACATGTGAATCTTGGCCATTTAGTGGTTCCTAAAGCTAAAAAAAACCCCAGTGCCTTCAATAGCAATGCAACAGACATGACATACACTACACTGAATCTATAACACTTTAGAGTCAACCTCGAGTAGCACAGCTCCATTAGGTCTTTTTGAATGAGGGCCAAAAGTTTCAGAAAGTGCACCGTTAAGTAGTAAAGAGCACTTATGCTTTTGGACTCTGCATGTATTGTGTAGTTTTGTATAAGCTTTTTGACACGCTTTGGTGTGCTGAACGTAGCCAAGGGTCAGCTGGAGCATCGCTGTGCGGAGCAGTGAGTCATAACTCCTGCGGCACACTCTCAGTCAGAAAAGCTCAGGAAGCTCAAAACACTCTGAACGAATGTGACAACATGACATCGGAGCGGGAAACGAACTGTTAAAAATGCCAAGGGTTAGGGCTCTGTCTGTCAGTGGTTTGCGCACACACACATTCATACACACACACATACACAGAACACGTAAAGAATGTCCAAATCCATTATTTACATTGTTACCGTAGTGACCATTAATGTATCTTCGAAAGAGCAGGTTTGTAGGAAAAGTAAAACAAGCTCCCAACTCTAATGGACATCAGTGTGATGAGATTTTATTTCGAGTAATTCTTGACCATTTCTGTTGGTTCATTACATGTTCACACAATGTGAATGGCAGCTGCAGGGGCATCGGAAGTATTATTAATACGAGGGGGACACACTGGTGGGGGGTCTGGAATGGGGGTGCTAGCTGTAGCTTTGTTTTCTCATACAAATCACGCAATCTTCATTCGTGGACTAATCTGTAATTTTTCTGCCATGGTTTTGTAAAAATAGGAACCAATGTGCGTTCCGTGTCAGTTCAAAACAGAACACGTCTTTTATCTTTCAAATATGGAACAATTTCGTCTTTCACGGAACCCTATTTATTGCAAAGCAGTGGAAACAGCACTGGGTGGATCAGTATGGGGGGCCAAATGAATAAGTTTTACAGGTGGGGGGGTACACGCCCACTCCTATGTTCTGACTCCAGGGCCCGAGGGCAGCTGGCATTTTCAAATAATATAAGGGAAAAAAGTATAGCAAACAAAGAAATGACAGGTATGATGTAAAGTATTTCTAACACAAATTCTAACACAAATTGCCTCACCTAATGCAGATTCAAACATCAACAAAAAGCTGAATAGCCTCTATCACATGACCTGAATGTTGTTTGAGTTTACAAATCAGTGTTAGTGCAGGTGATTAGAGTGCCGTACCTTTAGTGTTGCTTAGGTTTGGTGGAGTGTGGACGCTGAATGGAAATACGTCTGGAATCTTTTGATCTTTGGAAAATAATTTGCTTAGAAATTAGACATTCCAATGGGTTTTGGGGGTTGGAGAGGTGTACTGTTAGTGTGTTTGTATGTTGCTGAAGGGCACTCTCTCTCTCTCTCTCTCTCTCTCTCTCTCTTTTGTTTCTCTCTTTGGAGCTCTTTGGCATTCAGTTCTCCACTGTGATCTCCTCCTTTGCACTTTAATAACCTTCAGAGAAGCACTGTTTCTGTCAATATTTTATCGATTCAGGCGCACATGGGTGTGTGTGTGTGTGTATGAGCGGGTGTGAGTACATGTGTTTGTGCGTGCCTGTGTGTGTTTTAGGGGTGTGGCAGGCTCACCACAGTGGCGGTTTGAACTGTAACTGTCTTTATTCTGAACCGCCCGGCCCTTGCCCAGCAGCCGCAGACCAAGGCCAAGAGATGAAGAATGATAACTCTGACCAACAGCACGTGGCCACAAAGAAAAACAGGAGGTTCTACTCCACCTGAGAAAAAAAGTGACGCACTGAGTGTACTCGATTTAGTCACTTCAGCATGAATAGATACTGTTCGTATTATTCTTATAGTGAAAAGTAAGAACTCCTGCACAGGTCACAAGAGTCAGCAAAGAAAAAGGAGCTGTGTATTGAAAGAAATGTGTTCTCTTTCAAGGGTAGGCACCTATTATCAGTTTAGAAAATCAACAGATCGTTTATTTCTTTTTATTTCAACTTCCAACAGTCAGTCCTCCTTTTGCATTTTGTTTACTTTATAGTCTAATGTTTATTGTGCAGGAACAGGCTGAATGTTATGTGCTGAACATATGTGATGATAATACTATGTCTTATGGGTGAAAATGGAATGTCCCCATCAGACTCATCCACATTCAGCACATCGCTCTGTTCGGTGTACTCGCCTTGGAACATGCTATATAGTAGCAACATGGCAGCAATCCTGAATGGTAGTTGCCACTTCGCTACACACCAAAAGAAGGCCTGTGTTCTGGGGGAAGCTAGTAAGAATTCTTTTGTTTCGCCCTGCTTGAGAAAAAGAGCACATTTTCACAGGCTGCCTTCAGCCGAACGCGGCAGATCCAACTCCAAGCACATGAAGGCGAGAGGTGAAGAGTTCTCAATACAGGCGGTTGTTCTTGTTTTGTAGGTTTTGTGCTTTCTTTTTTTCCCCCTCCAGCAGCCAGCCAAGTACAGACTTGCGAGCTGTGATTTGCATGCGTCACAGTAGCAACAGGCAGTCACTGTATCGAAGCTTTGAACAACACCTAGACCACAAATGATTTGACTGTTTTTGATCATGCCACTTGCTAGGGACCCCGCTGCAGGTGCCAAAGGATAAAAGGTGTGTGTGTATGTGTGCCTTTGTGTATATGCGCTGTGTCACAGAGAGCGCAATTAAAACAAAAATGTGCGAGTAAACTCCCATGTATTAGTTTCAAATCCCAGATCAACTCTTATTTCGCAACAACCACCTAATTAAAATAATAATAATAATAATACTAACAATTATAAAAGTCAGCTGGGCCCTTTGGAACCATCCCACACTACTTTTGGATCCCTAAAGAAAATTCATTTCAAAATTTCAATTAAATTTCTTCAGGGAACCAAAAGTGTTTCTTCTATGGCACTGCAAGCCCTTAAGGGACATTGGAAGAGAACCTAACCAAGATATGAAGGACCCTTCTGCGGACACCCGAAGTGCCCTCTCTCGTGCAGTAGTTCCTAATGATCCAAATCACCCCTTAAATTAAAATTAAGCTTAATCTTCCATCTCTGCCTATGTGCTGCATTTTATTTGCATTTATAATGTATGCATGGTTTTGCAAGGTTTTGTGAACCCCAAATAGTCATTATTCATTTTTAAATGACCATTCCCAGCCTCACTTTATCTCTTAGATTTAATCAGCTTGTTTTTGTTTATATGTCTTTAAGGCTGATTTATGTAAATGACCTCAGGTCTGACAGAGTGCCCTGTATTGCTACCTCACTCAAAAAGCAAACACTTCTTACAGGGCCAGTGTGAATGGGCAGGGCCGAAACTACACGGGATATGTCAGATGAGCTTTGTTTTTTGTCACATCACAAAACCAGTTACAGCAAAGAGACTCAGTGGTATATTTCGCAGCTTTGTTTTTGTGACATCACAAAAACAGTTACTGCAAAGAAACTGAGTGGTATATTTTGCAGCTTTGACGATCCTGCAAAATACTTTTTTGAAGGTGGTACGGCTCTAATACAATCCTCCTTAGCCCAGTGGACATGGATATCATTTGAAGCCTAGCACAGATTGCACAGGCATTACAAAGGTGTTGAGATGAGAATGAGTGTGAATTTTAATGAAAGCCGCTAACACCCAATAAAAAATTATTCCAATTCTTCATACAGTTATTGTCCCCACCTGAGTTCTCGAGAAGACACAGCTTATTGCATTGTGGGGCTCATGAGCTTTTTGGAAATATGAATAGCTTTAATTAAACGCCACTCGCACTGCCATCTGGCCCTTTGGATCCGGCTCATCAAACGAAGCATGGATGAACTGTGGTTTTCCAAGTGTTTTTCAATTCTTTCGTCTGTTTGATAGCCAGACCATCCACAAATTAAAAAAACAACAGGCAGGCACAAAAACGATCACTTTAGACAACTAAAAAAAAAAAAAGTATAGCACCCCCACCACCACTCCCATTTTATTTTCCGTAGTTATATGCAGCTAATATAAACAGCTTTAGCTGGTCTCCCTCCCCTACTTTTGTTCTTTTGATCAGTGGGTAATCCTCTGCTTTCAGTCCTAATCTAGCAGCAGGGGAATATTTTAAGTGGAAGACGCTGCCTTTAGTCCTCATCAGTATTCCTGTTTCAACCGCACATATCTGGTATAGTATATATACCACCGTAGATGGAGCAGATTAACGCTAAATAAATCGCAGAACATTATTCCCACTCGAACGAATAGATCCGCCGTGAACTGGGGTGTCGGACAGTCCAACGCTGATTAAACTCGGCTCCACACTAAAAAGGACTCCAATTGGGGCTCCCCACTGATTGCAAATTAGTGCAAGGCTAGGTCATTCCTCTGTTTTCAGCACCATACAGCTGCACCTTACATGTCAATGGACATAATTATGAAAGATATTAAAAAGAGAAAAGTGTGAGATCAAAGGCTGGAGCTAGCGAAATCAGTCCCTGTGGCGTGTAGCAGAAGCACAGCTACATTTGCTGCATTTTGATAACAGTTTAGAAATCACTTCTAGTTACCGTGATGTCTGCTTGACATCACATAAAACGAATGATAGGAAGCAAATGTTAGCCTGCCAGTTACATGTTAACGTTTCTCCTAATCTAGCCCATTGAAACTGGATGGCGCACTGCTCAGTCGATTTTATGACATGGAAAACAAAAAGCATCTGACACATACCGTAGACTATTAAACACAAAGTGCACAGATTATGCTGATATTGTGTGGTTTCTATTGACATGACAGGAGTATATATTGTACGTGGTTCTAAAATACACTTGGAGCAGAAACTCACAGCACAGCACACAGTGTGAACAGTGTGAAATTCTTTCTCTGCATTTAACCCGTTCACCAAATGAAACAGTGGGATGCCATCAACCCGGGGAGCAGTGTGTGGGGACGGTACCTTGCTTAGGGGGACCTCAGTGGTGTCACTGGCAGTTCTGGGATTCAAACCCACAACCTTCTGATGGCAGCGACAAACTTCCTCACCACTAGTTTATTTTCATTTTAGTTTTTCTTCCACTTAGGATGTATATGTGGGGTTATGTACCAAGAAGAACCATTGTTCACCTATTCTTAACCAGAGCCATGTAATTCATTAGGCTGTTGGTACTGTTTCTTCAATACTGATATATGCAAAAGGCCTCTGTTCTGACTGGCTGCCATGTATTGTAATTCAATCAAAAAAACATTCAGGGCTGAAATGCTCCTTATGACTTATACGTTATATTTCTTATACTGCGAGTGTACAGCGCTAAACCGCTATAGACCATAGACCAACGTTGGCAAATATGTTGTTTTTCATAACATCACAAACACATTTGATTCCAAATTATCTGCAGCTTAGTTGAAATAATATGTGGTGCAGGTGAGGGTTCTTGGGCTGTGCTACTGTACCCTTGAAGAAGGTCACTTTTCTCTGTTTAGCAAAGAAACTCTAAAACCCAATTGAAAAATTCAGTAGATTTTTTATTTATTTTTTTTTTTTCTTGGTGGGGGAGCCACTGTAGAAAAAGCTCTACAGAATGTCAGAGGATAATAAAATTGAAATGGCAACCTTGAAAGAGGAGAAGAAAGTGTGAGCAAGTGCCTGAGCTCACTTCAGAGATTGAAAAAGATTGAGAGAGAGAGAGAGAAAGATATATATATAGAGAGAGAGACAGACATAGAGAGAGAGAGAAAGATATATAGAGAGAGAGAGAGACAGACATAGAGAGAGAGAGAGAGAGAGAGAAGACAGAACGGTAGTCCAGGTAAAGATAGAGAAGTAAAGAGAAGCAGAGCTGACACATTGATTGGACGATCATCGATTGACACTGAGAAAGTCGGAGAGCAGAATTTTCCCCTGAACTCTCGCACAGTCGCACACAAGGTGCAAACTGACCTGCACTAATTTGCACAAACCTGCCGTCAAAATCTAAAACTCCAGTGGCCTCAAGTTATCCTGTACAGATGGTTTTTCAGTGTTTTGAGAGTTTTTGAGAGAGCGAGTTTGTTCATGACCATGTGCATATGTGTGTGTGTGTGTGTGTGTGTGTATGAGGATGTGTGCATGTTTGTTTTTACAATACAAGACACCTTGACTTTGTCAGAAAACCAGAAACAAAGGAATTTGTAAAAGTAAATTGTAATATCTTAAACCATTTTGAAAGTTAAAATAGTTTTTTCTGCTTTTCTAAAGTCAATATGATGGTCCTGAATGTGTAAAGTCAAGGAAATGGGTCTAAATTTGCAAAGTTGATCCTCAGCTTAGTAAAATGATTGGAAATGATCCTCAGCTTAGTAAAGTAAAGGGAATAGTCATGAATTTGTAAAGTTTACAAAATATCCCTGAATTTCTAAATTAATAAAATAAAAGATAACACACAGCTACTGACTATTTTGTTCATTAAGGTTGAGGTTAGATTTGAGGCAAGAAAAATGACATTAAATATATGTACCTATACATATATGTTAAAAAATAAATAAATAAAATAAATGGGAAGATATGTGTGTGTGCGTGTGTGTGTGTGTGTGTGTGTGCGCTCATGCTGGTGCGCCATTCTTTCCCCAGCAGGGTTTCCTCATTAGAGAGACGCCCAGTTCCTGCCCTGACCTTAATCCTGCCACACTTGCCAAGTCACACCCACACACGCACTCAAAAACTCACCAGGATCCCAATTACACTCATCGTTCAAACACATAATGACCACAATTACAAAGGTTTACAGATTCTACCTTTCAAGTTATGGCATTTCAACCATCTACTCACTAGTGCATGTGTGTGGCTGCATTTGTCTTTTCTTCTTGCCATATTTTAATTGAATTCAGGTTATCAGTGCTCTAATGCTGCTGTAAGTAATTGCCGCCGTTGCTGCTTTGTGACTATAGATTAATTGACTATTAAAGCACATCCTTCTTAAGATAGTCATGGTACAAAAAGGATATGTCATCTAACTTCATTCAACAAGTGAATGTGATAGTGTAGAGCATAGAAAACACAAAAGCCCTGAACAAAACTGAATTGTTCACGAATGTTGTTAATGTTTTCGCCCCCAAAAAGTCATTTAAACGCTAAACTAAACTGAAAAAAGTGATGCACTGAATTGACTTGATTTAGAGTCATACATTAGGTTTCTTTTCTGAGAAATAGATTCACACATTTGAAACAAGTAAATTCACTGCATTACTTTTAGCGCAGAGTTAAGGCGTACTTAAGTTTTGAGGGGATAAAACAAATCAACGAGTAAAAAAGAACAAATTTCACTTTACAGACAATGAACTAGCAAGGCAATGCTATCCTGAGAAAGATATGAGATGATACACAAAGACTAATAGAATCAAGAGGTCACAAGCTGAAGAGTGTGAATCTGTGTGTGTGTGTGTGTGTGTGTGTGTGAGAGAGGGAGAGAGAGAGAGAGAGAGAGAGAGAGAGGCTTAGGGGTAATGTTGGACGCACTAAAAAAAATAGAAGCATTACTAGCCTTTTGAAGTGGAAGTAACTCACTCTTTACCTAAACCAATTACACACACACCCACACACACACATGCAAAGAAACAAAGGGACTCTGAAGGGAAAGCAAGTAGTTTCTGATAAGATATATGGACTACATGTTCTGTGCTTCTTCTGGGCCTTTTCTTTTTAAGTTGGCAGGCTCGTGCATGTGTGTGTGTGTGTGTGTGTGTGAGAGCTGATAATGCAGTATGAGTGCAGCTGAGCATACTAGCCTTTGAAAAATTCAAGTTTCAGCCTCTAACTGCATTGAACGCATAAGCGATTGTACTCATGTATTTTCCGCACTAAATTTAACAGAACATGGTCATGTAGCTTTCTTAGCATCTGCAATAGTTCCATTTCTCTCTGCTCAGCCACTCGGCTCCTCATCTGCACTCTCCGTCAACTACACACACACATACACACACACACAGATTCTCTTCAAGATTGGGAGTAGCAAAGTGAGCAACCTTTCTTATTTATTAGGAAGTGATTCATCTGTCTGCTCCTGCCCTTGAAAGATCGTATATAAAGGAAGAAAGAGAAAAGAGAGAAACAGAATTAGAATAGGGTTAGAACAAGAGATGTGGGGCAACGAGGGAGATGGGAGTTAGAGAGACAAAGAAAGGAGAGGGAGACAAAGAGGAGGTAGAGAGGGAAGAGTGAATATAAGAGAAGATGAGAAACGAAGACAAATTCTTCACAAAACATAAGTGATATTTAGTGTATGTGTGTGTGTGTGTGTGGATATATAAGGGCACGTGAATCACACAGCAGTTTCGTGCCATGTCTGGCTAATGAAGATTAGAAATTCTCAATCATTCTTTATTCTTTTTTTAATGGCAGGATCATCTACCAGCATGAATGAAGTCAGATACTTCATTAGCTTGACTGTCTTAATAAATGACTTGTGCTTTCCGCAAATCAATTGTAGTCAGGATCCTTCAGCAAAAAATAAAAAGCACTATTTTTAAAAATGTATTATCCATAGGCGGAGGAGAAGTATATTTGGCAAAATAATTACATTAAGAGCTCTTTTGCCAGTGTATGTTAAATATGTTTTTTTTACTCTCTAATTCTCTTCGACATGAGCTCTGATGGATGGCCAAATCACAGTTTTGATCTAATCTACCCCCTCACCATTGATCCTTCTCAGTCCAATTACTTTAAGCCCAACCTGAATTGAAGGCGGGCTGTAATTGCTGCTAATTTGGCCTGGCATTGTCTGACTGTGAGCCTTTTTAAATTGCCCAGAGGATAAAGCCTCAAATCTTACGCAGGGAGTAGGTTAACACAATTTCCCCCACCGAGCCCATTTAATCTACATTTAGGCCAATGTTCTTCAAATGGCAAGGTTAAAAATCCCATTCTCCTCTTTCCGTCAGCAGCAAGTTCCGATTTCTTGTTGCCACCGGGAGCCACAGAGGCCTTTCAGGTAGAGGCCTTTGCCCTTAAACAGTCTAAAAATTCTACCTCAGAGGGCGATTCTCAGTAAAGTACCATGATTTGAGCTCAGTTGCCACCCATGCCTGTGTGTCAAAGACAATGAAGACTTGGAGCATGGTGGGTTTTGGTAAACGAACACTTTCTTTCCTCCTCTCGACTAATAATATGAAGCAGTTTGATGAACAGGCAGATAGCAAAGCTCTTTTTCTAGTTCACATTCTAAAAGAAACGGTAGAGCGCTCTCAAACAAAGACAACCTGTTACTGAAACAGTATCAGATCGCAGCAGAATAGTCCTTGGAGTCTGGCATTCTTTGCTGCATACCACCCTGCGAACAGTGGCCCCATTGATGGAGCCACCCAAAAGTAGCTGAGTGAGGCTCATCAAGAAAGGAGGTCTCAATGAACAGCAAAGAAAGTCAGGGAGAGATCGTCCCATATTCGAGTGCTAAGGAACGCTATATGGCCTACAAATCCTGTCTCATCGCTCTTAAAGACTATAAATTAAACTAGGATCTGAGAGTTTCAACCCAACACTGATTACAGAAAAAACAAACTTGCTCACTAACATAAGAGAGCGAAGTCAGTATCAGGTGCGCAGGTTTGGGTTAGAGAGAGCTGACAGCTATGCTTGGCATTCTCGCCTTTATTTTTGCACCCTGATGTGTGCTACTAAAACAAGCAGAGCGAAACCAATCCATTTCGCGAGTGTTAGACCACACGAAAAACGAGGCAAATAGAGAAAAGACGTTTGGAACATGCAGTATATGTATATAAACTTTGCTTGACCTGAATGGAGACTAAATTTACCATAACTAGGACAGTAACGTGATAGCTGCTCAGACTCACACAGGTTATGATGAAAATCATGATGAAATAAACGAATGGGTCACACAAACAAGAAAGGCTAATGTGTTCACACCATAGTGAAGCCTAAATAAAACACACAACCTGATTTCAGACTAAGCTAGCTCAGTGGTGCATGGACTCTAGTAGGACCTTGCAAACAAGTTATGGCGTTAATCATGAGAAAAATCAACAATGGCACAGAAATCAACATAGGAAGCCCTGGCGTCTCCCTGTGTATGCGCTTTGTGTATGAGTTCAGCTGCTGAGCTAGCTTACCACGGTTAATGTTTAGCACATCACCCCAACGACCTAGCCTCCCTCTTTTAATCCACTTTAATTCAATTTCTGCTGAGACGGCGGTGCAGACGTGCTTGGGTGTAAGTGTGTGTGGCCTCTTTGGTGAGTTTCCCTATCCTTTTTGTCAACTAAGACTGATTTAAACTTTTATTCCTGTTCTGTCGTAATTAGTTTAGGCTTTAGCTTATCTTTTTTTGTGTTTGCCCCTACCATTTTCCATATGCTCTGCCTCACCGACACTGCCATCCGGCGTGGTCCTCTCATAGGCATCCTCGGGCAGGGGGAGGGCTCCCAGCCGGGGGCCCGTGGAGCTCTTGCTGCTGGGCGTCTCCGACTCATCCAGGCCACTGTCGTAGCAGCTCTGCAGCGAGCCCTGGTGGGGGTCTTGGGGCTGGCTCACCACCGAGAAGGTCACTCGGCGGAACGGCTACAAGAGAACAGATTGCCGGGGGTCACTGGACTGAGGAGCTCGAAGATGGAAGGAAGGTTTAAAGGGGTTAAATAATAAAGGGAAAGCCTATACAGCTTGCTGCAGGTTGTGTTAGCTTGGGGTTCTCAGGCTCAGGGGGTTTATCACACTCTTTAAAATAAAGGTTCCTAAATAGCTCTTGACTATTTGGAAGCACAGTTCTGTGAAAAAAAAATGCTGGTATAGTCATGGTGAGATTTTATAAACTAGGTTAATTCATTGAAAAGTTCTTCACGAAGAACCAAAAGTAGTTCTACTATTTCATCCCTTAAAGAAACTTTTTAGGAGCCTTTCTTTAGGGAGTGCAGGCTTTTTGTGCTTTTTTTGCTCATACCGATGGAGCTTTGGTTAATCAACCAGAGCTTTCTGTAACAATGGCCATCCTCTGTAGTTAAAACAGACCTCTTTGTTTTGTCCTTAATAGAAGGTCACACAATGAAATCCCATGTACATACTAGCCCTCCAGGTACAGAATCTGAAACCTCTGGCCTGTATAATTACATTGTAAATGCAGCATATAGGCTATTTCCTGACACAGCACTGCACTTTGGGACTGGGAGAATGCATTTTGACCACTTTATTAAAGAAGTAGGGCCAAAAAAGGGGGGAAAACTGTATCCCAAAAAGACTCACAATATTAATGAGTCCTCCAATAATTGTCACGTGAAAGGGTGCAGGCAATATGACTTCAAAGCCCTGAGGAGTAAGTACAGATGCCACACTTGGCGTATGGTTGTTAAATATAGCTGGGGAGGTCTGAAGGACGCTCAGGTCTCCTTGTGTGGTTTACTTTATAACAAAAAAAGGAAAAAAAAAACAGGACAGGGGTAACACATAGGATCCCAGGGGGGAATAGGATGGAACACACTGCTACAGGCACATAAACACAAGCATGGTCACGAACACACACAGGTACACATGCAAACACATACAGACACACAGTCTCAGAGGAGCTAACTAAAAAAGGCATGCAAACACATATTCTGTCTTCTAGGTATCTACACACACACACACACAAAAGCACACAAGGACAAAAGACTGGCTAAAAAGCTACTCATTTTATTGCTCCTAGTCTTTATAATGTGACCGTCATAACTGAACCTCTATGTAAACATTCTTAACCATCTTATTTGAAATAATATTGCATCATTTCTATTTGTCATGAAATGTTCACACTGTATAAAAGGGAGGATGCTGTTTCAATAAAGTAAAGTAAAGTAAACCGGCCTCTTATAGTCACATGTGACTACACCACAGCGCAGCACACAGTGTGAAATTCTTCCTCTGCATTTAACCCCTTCACCAAGTGAAGCAGTGGGTAGCCAGAATCCAGGGAGCAGTGTGTGGTGTCTTGCTCAAGGGTACCTCAGTGGTGTCACTGGCAGTTCTGGGATTCAAACCCATGCCCTTCCGATTGCAGGGGCAACTCCCTAACCACCAGGCCTCCAGTTGCCCCACAATTAAAATAAATAAATAAAAAAAGGAAAACAGTCATGTTCATCTTGAGACTTGAGATCCTATGGAATATGAAATCCCTCCTGCTCTGCCCCAGATCCACTGGAAAAGTAAGATTGAAGGATAGAAATATGTTGACAAGAGCACGTCTACTAAACTAGAGTGAGGGATAAATCATCAGAAAAGAACAGCTTTTGTTCTTTTAGGACAAAAACAGAAAACTGAAAGTAAATGAATGGAAATAAAGTTGTTGCCTGGACAATGGGAGTGCAGTTCAGTGTACGTGGGTGAGCTGAATAAGAGTGTGAGTGTGACAGAGCTTTTGTCATGTGGTAGAAGGCTACAGTCAAGGACTGAGGGGGCACTGTGATGGTTTTACACTCACTCAACAGTCACGCCTTTCTCATTATGAGACAGAGGAAAAAATTCCATCTGCTGAAGAGAAATTAAATCCTGATGATTTAGTGACCACTGCAGCCTCGTAATTAAACTGCACACTCCTGCCATGGTGAAAGCACAAAGGAAAATAAGGAGAGTTTCGGCTGGCTTTGTTCTCCTCCTTCTTTTTCTTGTTCTTGTTCTTGTTCTTGCTGTTGTTGTTTTTGTTCTTCTTCTTTTTCCTCTTTTCTTTTTCTATTCCACCCCTCTTCCCCCCCCTCTCTCTCACTCTTTCTCTCGCTCTCTTTCTCTCTCTCTCTCTTTTTTTTTTTGCTTTGTGCAACCAAGGGCCAGAATATCACATAAAACCTTCTTTTCTTCCCTCTCCCTCACACACACACACACACACAGACACACTGGACAGTGTCCAGGAGACCTACCACAGATCAAACAAAAAATAAAAAACTAAAAAATAAAAGGTGTTGACTCATTCCACAAAAGAGGGTGGCAGCTTTGTACTGATTCATGACATGCCAACAGGGATAGATTTACTCTCTCTCTCTGTCTTCCACCTTCCTCTCTCCCACTCTCCTTTATTCTTCACTCTTTCTCTTCCTATCCCTATCACTCTCTCTCTCTCCCTCTCCCTGTCTCCTCTTTCTCTCTGCCCTGTGCTGTCCTCTCTTTCCCTCTCTGTGATTTCTCACTCTGTCTCTCTTTTCCCTTTCACCTTTAACTCCCTCTCATCTCTTCCCTCTACCTTCTATTTCTTTCACTTCTTTATACTTTCCCCTCCTCTCTCTCTCTCTCTCTCTCTCTCTCTCTCTCTCTCTCTCAGTCTCTTTGTCTCTGTCCATTCTCTCTCTCTCTCTCTCTCTTTCTCTCTCTCTCTCTCTCTCTCTCTCTCTCTCTCTCCAGTAATCCAGCATAGGTATGACCATACAAAATAGTCTAAATGAACATAAGAAATGTCCAATAAGGAAATGTAGTCCATAACGAATGGCTAACGCGATATATTAATTAAACACTAATGGATGTGCGCTCTCTTTCAGAGTGTCAGCCTCACTCCCCTGCGCCCCCTCCTCCTCTGCGCCCTGTCACTCCTGCTTTTCTTTCCAGAATATTAAATAGGACAGAGAGCCATCACTCACTCCACTCGTTTTTTTCCCTCTCCATCCTTCCGCCTCCTTCTTTTCTCGCTCACTGCCTCTCTGACAGAGTGCTTCAGTGCTGCTCATTACTCTAAATTGCACCTCTGATTTGACATGTCACCATAACCTTGGTGTTTGTATTTCAATGAATTAGTAGTGCAGCACTGAAATGAGTGCGTAAAGGCTACCTACGGATGCACACACACACACACACACACACACACACACTGCTGTCTTATCTTATCACCCAAATCCCATTCATCACTTCTTTCTCACTGTCTTACGCACATGCACGCACCCACATGCACACGCACGCAGACACACAGACACACACACACTCGTTGTCTGTCATCAGCTGGGGCTGATCCAGTGATGGCAGTTCACCAATGAACTAGAACTTGCTTTGTTATTATGTCATCATCCCGGGACGATTATAGTTCACAGCCATCATTCCGCTGCATGATTTTCTCAGCTTCGCTCAAAGCCTATAATATTTCACAGGTCTTTTTTCCCCCCTCACTAGACATGCATCTGCCCCTGCATTCTAATGCTTTTTTTCCTCTCTCTTTATTAATATATTTATTTACCTCCCTCATTTCTCCAGCTAATGCGGCAATCTTGGCAATAAATCATGTTTCCATGTAATTACAATCAACACTCAACAAATGAATTGAAATAAATATTCATGGGGTAAAAATTTCACTTGGATAGTCAAACATTTGTTGCATAATTAAATGGAAGCCCGGAGGGGGTCTAGCTGAAATAACGGATCAAAATTATGTTTATGTATCAAAACCCCATTTTCTCTCTCATCTCTCTCTCTCTCCCTCTTGCTCTCTCTCTCTCTCTCCCCTCTCTCCCTCTCTCTCTCTCTCTCTCTCTCTCTCCCTCTCTCTCTCTCTCCGTCGTTCTCTCTCTCTCTCTCTCTCTCTCTCTCCCTCTCTCCTTCTCTTTCTCTCTCTCTCTCTCTCCCTCTCTCCCTCTCTCTCCCTCTCTCTTTCTCTCTCTCCCTCCCCCTCTCGCTCTCTCTCTCTCTCTCTCTCTCTCTCTCTCTCACTCTCTCTTGCTCTCTCTCTCTCTCTCTCTTGCTCTCTCTCTCTCTCTCTCTCTCTCTCTCTCTCCTCTCTCCCTCTCTCCCTCTTGCTCTTTCTCTCGGGCCCCAACAGTAATGGCCGTCCCTGAAGAAAAGCGTGACAACAATCAAACTATCCATTTCAGGACTTAAATTACCCTCCGATGAATAGAACTTTAGATAAATCAGAGCAAGACGCGGTGGAAGTGCAATTTTAAATATAATAAATGAAGCAGAGGGAGTAATATGTAGCGGGTGATGAATGTTGACAAGGCGCAGCAGCATTTAGGCACGCAGAAAAAAGGGGGAAATTGACTTGAGAAGGGGGGGAAGGAATGAATTAATTCACCTGCATGCTTCTACCGTGTAACAGCCTTTTAATTGAGGCACTGCCCGTCAAAAGTTTGGAGATTTTGTCTGTGTGTGTGTATATATATACATAGACACATTCATATATAATAAAAATGAGAATATTTTCATTGTATGTTTTCATTACTTCATATATTTAAGACTAATCTGTATATATGACTATATTCGAGAACGCGCTAATTTTGGAGTCGTACCAAATCCCACATTTTACCCTCTTGCTATGATGTCAGGACTCAAAACTCTCACTTCATGCCAAAGAAGACACTTTGATGACCTGAGTGTTGAGAAACCGAACAGCTGTTGTATGGTAACAGAACCCATGGTGTAACTGTCAAGTAACAGGTCAAGTTAAGTCTGAATAATTCTGGATTTGACTCCAAAAAATAAGGCCCAGCTATCAGGGGCCAAACCCTAGTGGAGGTCAAGCTATCCATTTCTTCATAAATTCTCTTTTTTCCCTCTCTCCAGTAACTCATATGGTAAGAATGCAGACAGAACAGCAGAATACGCTTAACTCTGCCTCTTCTCTGCTTCCTGCTGCGATGTGGCATGGCTATGACCCCTCTCTGCAGCCTGGCATACCCGTCTTAAGGATAAATAGCTTCATTAGGAACTTTACACAGGCACACACAGCAGTCAGCCCTAAACCAAGTTAAAAGGCATCTACACAGGACCCCCTAAAGAGAAGGAGGCCTCTAAAAGTCTTCAGAGAAAGCATGGGTTTGACTTCCATTTACTACCGCTGTCCCTCTCTAAGTGATTGAGTGCTGTTGATATGACAGGCATGGCTGATTGAATGTCGCAGTCATTTGAGTAAATGAAGTCCAGGCTAAACAATCTGGGTGACTAAGAGCCTATGACACACTTCGCCCATAACGGCTTCCTTTAAGCTTAACCAGAACCTCATGAATGTCCTACAGCAACACCTGGCTCTAATCTGCATCCTTGCCAGGCTCCTAACTCAAGGTCCTAATGTCCATCCTCATCGATCTCATTTTCATCTTAGTCTATTTGAAGCAGTCAAACAGTTGCCGGCTAGATTTTATTAATGCCTCCGCCCGCAGTTGTGTTGTTACGAGCCGTTAGCCTGAGAGCCAATTAAAGCACTAGAGGCTTCATCCTGCTAGCTGATGAATGAAGATCAGTTGACTGACCATAGGGCTCTAGGTAAATCAGCAGAAGTGGTGAGATATGACACTATGGAAACGACAAATATTGAGCTCTCTCTAGAGATAATTTTGCTCACTGTCCAGCCTTTTGCCAGTGTCTGTGGAAACACAAATAGAGAATGATTACGATTATTAAGGGAACCAACATGGCACATTCAACAAAGAGCACACTTCTATTAATTAAGCACCATTATGCTATAAGTAGGGTAATTTTCCATCTTTTGAACACTGTGCTCATTTGCGCTCTGTGTGTGTGTGTGTGTGTGTGTGTGTGTAGGCGTTTGGGCAGTGGAGTGACCCGTGACCACGACCCATGGTGTGCAGCGGCTCAGGCAGTGGGAGAAAACACAAACTCTGAGGCCTCTGTGTAGTTCTGCAGTCAAGCGGAGAGGAGAGGGAAGGAAGAGATGAGGCAGAAAAAGAGTCAGAGAAAGAAATAACAAGAACTTTGGAGGCTGCAAACAGATGTCTCAAGACACCAGAGACCTTGCTCTCAAACGGAAGACAAGAAGGGAAGGGAGAAAAAGAGAGAAAGAAGGGCAGAAGAAAAAGAAGAAGGCGCACAAGAGGATGTGCAGCAGACGTTGCGTACATAGTGGCACCTGTAATTAACTAGCCCTGTTCAAAATTTCATAGGGAACCCGAGAGTGACCCAGACACTATTATCTGAGCCAGGCTGTAGGATATGAAATGCAAGGCGAACACACACACAAACCCTCCATTTCTGATGAAGAACAGATGAGAATTTATCAGAATTCTGTCTGAATCATCTTGTAAAAGCTGAGGCTACATTTGGACTAGTTTTGTAAATTGACAACATCTTATTTCCCAGGTGAGAGGTGATCTACTTAGGCTCAAACCATCCTCCTGCTCCAAAAAGCGACGATACAAATTGTGTGCTTAAGAAGTGGACAGCACTATATATCTTCTAGAAATGAAGACCAGACTCATGCAACAGGAGAATGCTCATAGACTTTGCAAGTATTTTTGGCAGAGAAGAAGCAAGGTCTGTTCTGTTAGCTGTCTGTTGAACAACATGAACCTTCATGTTCGCTGTAAAGCACTTTCACCCAAAGACAAGGAAACAGGAGCTACACACTAGACACTGGTAACACCCATGAGTCCAAAACATCTAATTTCTTATCTCCATAGCAACTATCTCCACGCAGCTAATTCTTGCTTATATGAGATGGTGGATGGTTTTGCTTGTCTTCTGATGAAATAATTAAAAAAAGACCATGGTTATTTTCAAAGAAAATACTCCCACTATTATTTTAGTGTGTAAGTGAGTAAAGAAATGCAGATAAAACAGTAGAGGAAAAAAACTGGGAGGATGTATTTGGCATGACTAAAGATGGACGAGGATGAGACGCTCCGAAAACATGCACTGGAGGTGTTTGCCAAAAGCACATTACTTCACAAAGTTTAAAATACGCATACTCTCATACTCACCAAACTACTTTTGATTAAAAGAGAGTTTGACTATGTCGGTATGCAGGGGACTCTAAAACTGTGTGCATAAGAGTGTGCGCCTGTGTGTGTCTGTGTCTGTGTCTGTGTGTGTGTGTGTGTTACGAATGACAGCACCCGTGGTGAGGGTCTGGGAGTCTTTGTTTATCCTGGAGCTCAGGGAGTCTCAGGTGTCTGCTTTGTCTTAAAGGATGACTAGAGCTGGTCAAGCTTCATTTCTCTGCTGCTTTCCTGCCTGTAAGGACCTCCAGATGGGCTCCAGGCCCCTTGAGCCCAGCTGGAGTTTAGCCAGGACTGAGACCTCTCTTCTAGGCCACGCTTTGCCACACCTCACCCCAGGCACTGAAGACTTGAAGACTTCTAGAGCAGCTTGCGCCACAGTCCACACTCGGCACAAGTCTTTTAGGGTTGAATTTTTGATATCTTACCCAAGGCTGTTGTGATTCTGGTTGGTTTCAAATAGAGTGAAGCACGCCAAAATCAGCTTGTGTGTGTTTGTGTGTGTGTGTGTGTGTGTGTGTGACTGTGTGTGTGTGTGTTTTTTCTTCATTTGCTCAGGGCTGCTGTCCTCCAGAGATCCCTTTAGCACATTTTAAGAACGCTGAGGTCCAGGCCAGGCTCTCACTTACGGTAGTCTGCTTAAATAGAAGGTCTCAGCTAAGGGAACCTTCACCCACTGCTAAGGCCCTCCTTTGATAGCAGCTCACCCAGGTCTAAAGCATTTCCCAAGGGCCACTCTAATCACATCTGACCCTGGGCCGCTTTCTGCGTGGGCAAAAGCTCAAGCATAGCTGATCAGCACTTCTGAGAAGCATTCTTTCCAGAGAGCGAGAAGAAAAGAGAGAAAGAAACAGCTCCGAGACATAAGCTGCGATAGTGTTTTCCCGGGCCAGACCCAGGCCTCTGAATGGAAGTTCAAAGGGTGTTGTGGTGGACTTCACTTGGCCGAGTTTGAATGGAGGCTTTTGGAGAGCACTCAGGCATACATCCCTCACCTGGCTGGATCATCCATCCATCCGTCCTTCAAATCCTCCACGCCTCTGATCCCCCCACTTCAACTTTCACTCTTCCACAATAACACAACGATGCGTCACATCCCCCCGTTCCACTCCATTTCCACTCGGGTCAACACACCAGCTTTCCATGCGCCAGATGTTCGGCAAACAAAATACCAGAGATGTTAACTATTATAGTGAAAATTAGCAACAGTTATCAACTGTTGCTCAGTCTGGCTCATTCTGTCAAGCAGCAGACACTGCTGAGTTTATGTTTTTTCATCCCTCTTCTATGCGTTTTCACCTATTGTGCGCTCTCTATATTGAGCTCGACAAACGGCATTCCAGTGTGTTATTGTGATAAAATTAGGTATGATGTTAAACCAGTGTTCATTTACAAGTGATCAGCTGGGGAGCAAAAAGAGGCACTCAAGTCCGCTCAAGCCTCTTGAGGCCTTTAAATGCATGAGTTGCGTTTCTTCTTTTCCCCATTTATGATCTGAAGGCATGTGATCGATGCAGTGCCCTTGAACTCTATATTAATTCCTGTGGTGCTGCTCCCTGGGGGGCATATTGACCCCCTTATTGCCCTCGTTTAGCAGGGGAAATAAATAAAGAATCACGCTTGAGCGGGTTTCAGACTCTTAACGAATGTGTGCAGACAGCAGCTTTAGACATCAAGACTCGGGGCTAATCGGGCTGCACTCGGCCCGATACCTTGAGACAAGGGAAGGAGGCAGATGTCATGGGAAGCTGTCACTCTCTTCATGGATTCCCCAAGGAACCACACAGAGGTTTGAATGTTGTTGCCCACTTCCTCATCAATAATGGCTCAAGTGTCACTTTTTTCTCACACCCCCTTTTATCCTTTCAATTTTTTCACTGTCTTATTCACAACAATGAGCCCCTAAACTCCATTACTATGGCATTACAAAGTGCACCCCCAAACAGACGGACTGACAGACGGGGAAACTCGCACACTCTCTCCATTTCTGTTTTTTTTTCTCCCTCACTCTTTTAAGTCTTGACTAAACTTTTAATTGCTCTTCAAGTGGCGGATTAAACCAGAGTGTAACAGAGATACTATTCTGAAGGGATGCATTTTCGCCTTCAAAGGCTTAGTCAACCTCTGACCCACGCTGAATAGGAGTAAGAGGTGCCTCGAGGGCTTTTTTTGCTTTTGAAGCAGTGGCACTGGATTAAACACAAGCTTGCTAATGCACTGCTTACTTTGCTCTCTATTTTATAGTTTGGGACTGAGTTAACTAAAAGCAGGGCAGGCTATGCAGTTTTAACTTGGCTGGAAATGTCAGGAGATGAAGTCTTCATTTTCGATGCTATTACTTAATCTAAGTTGGAGAATGTAGCTCAATAATGAATAAATGGCATATAAAGTCGCGGGTATTAGGTGTACAGCGTGTTATTTCCCTTGACCCTGAGGAATGTATCAAATGTCATCTGAGGGGATCTATTATCCATGGAACCTGATGAACCAGTCCTGTTCCAAAAACACACAGCTTTCAAGTGCCTTCCTTGACATTACAACTCAGACAACTTAAACTCTATTTCAACCCCTCCCCCCCACAAACACACAAACACACACACACAAACACTGTCTGGAGATGACTTCCATACTCGCATTACACATTTGAGCCCTTGGAGAGAACACTATCCTTTGTCCTCTGCGTGTGTCCTGCCACTTGTCAATCTTTGGCCAGTGGCAGGTGCCACTTCTTTGCACAGAGTAAGTAGAACTCACTCTGACTGCAAACAGCCAAGCTGACAATTGACCCACTAATGTCAGTAGGTGACAGCCTTCGCCGTGGCGCTGGTAGTCGGGGGTGACAGAGGCCTACGAGTCAGCGAAAGCGATGGCTGTAAACACCCGCAAGGCGGATGGGATATCACTAATCACATAATACAGTTTCCCATGGTCCAGCCAGCTGAATTTATCCCACTCCAATATTGCTCGGCATGACTCCATTCAACAAAGGCCGCAGAAGAGGGTGACACCGCGACACACACGTTAAGCGTCTTACTGGAATGCTGAACATATCTGATTAGAACACCGATCGCCTCATACACTGACACACAGGGGTGTACCAGTGATGCAATCATTATAACTCAATTATAACTGATTAGAATCATATTCCATAAAGTATCAAACTGCAGTTTTTAAACGTAAGTCCACAAAAATGTTTATTGAAATTGTTCTTCTAGTCATATGTGTGTATTCCGTATATGTACCCTCTTAGATAAATGGTTTGGTGACAAATCTAATTGACATAAACTCCTCCAAGATGTAGTCAATCAGCCCAGACATGTTTGGTACTGGGATTTTACTTCATTCATGTAGAACTGGAGCTATGAGGCTAACACTGCGAACAAACACAGGTGGTCAATATTCACTGAAAGTTCTCTCAACCTGATAAAGCCTTTATTAAGTAAAAGCACACTGAGAAATCTGATGTTCTTAATGAAGAGTAGGAATCTTGGCATTTACAGAATTGATCTGGCTGACTAATGACTTCTAGTGTTTGTTAGCAATGTTATCTTTACAGCTCCAGTTCTAAACTGAAGAAAAGAAAAAACTGGACACGAAACGCGGCTGATCGACTACCTGTGCAGTAAGTATCAAATTTTTCACTGCACAATTCCTCTAACAAGGTCAGATTTCCATTATTATCTCTTTGAACCTAATTATACCTCTGTTATATTTTATCGTTTTTGTAACTTATTATGTATTTTTTTAATGTTATTATTTTTATTAGTTTCATTTTTGTTGCAGGAAGAGTATGTCTTAGGATATAGATATCCATTTGTGTGTTTTTTTGTTTTTTGTTTTTTCTAAATCATTGAATCAAAAAAAGATTCCAATCAGATCATGGTGAAATTTGAGATATCGTGATGTACTGAGTCATTCCCTGAAGAACTAGGATTCAAGTGAATCGTCAGGTCAGAGATGTACAGCCCACCTGACAACTGTTTTGGCTTGGAAAAGCTGAAAATCATTACAAGGCTATGTTTCACCCCTCTACATCAGGTGATGGGAGAAGGCAAGCAGTCGAATTCATCTTCATCTTCGCCGGGATTTAAACACTACCAGATAATATATTACCTCTCGCTTTCAGATAACGCAGCGGACGGAATTATTTTGTCTCATCTGAGCTGAACTCTGAGAGACAGACACCCACCATTATCAGTCTCAAATCCCACACATGGACAGGTATTACACAAGATGGCTGCTGTAGAGACTTTATTTGGGGAGATGAAGTGATGGCAGAGCGATGTGGCCAGCGCTGGCACATCCATCACACACAGCCAGGTGGCTAACGCTGCCTCTGGTACGTGTTCGGACTGTGGTTCAATGAGACATAACCACAAATGGGGCAAAGACAAAGGAGTGGGAAAAGAGCTATAGACAGAGGGTGTCTGTGAAACAGAGTGTCTGTGTGTATGTTTGTGTGTGTGTGTGTGTGTAGAATCTGGAGAGTCATTTCATATTTACTGACTATTGAATAAAATTGTATAGAAAGAAGCTGTGTTTTACTGATACTCAGTGATCCTCAATCACTGTCCATTAACCCAGATTTGATGGACATCTTGATGGAATTGTCCTAGTGGATGTTCTCATGTAAAGTCACATATACAGCAAACAGCGCTTTGAGTGAAAGATGAGTGGCCTAGTTTTCAAATATGAAATCAGAAATTTGTTTCTATGCAAATGTGTAGAAAGTATAGCATTTATTACCTTTAGGTGCATTGTGACGCCACTGCCACCATGTTAGTGTTCATTGGAGTAAAAGTAAAAGCTGTAGCACAAATTGATTCTTCTACTAAAAAGCAATACAAAGGGTGACACAAATGTCATGAAGAAAAAAATCAGGTGATACTCCATCAGATGGGAGTGTCAGAGTTCAGCCTTGATTGGTTTATTATTGTGACTGAGAGCTGTTTATTATTTGAAATTTCCAACCTGCCCCAGAGCAGTTTATGCATTAAGGTAATATTGCGGTTAAAAATGTTACATCGTTGTGAGATTAAGGTTACTTTTGGCTGGCTAAGCAAGAATCAGCGCTAAGTGGGACAGACTATTATTGGCCAACGAATGTTTTCGTCTGGTCGTTTATACCTGATGGTCAATAATCTAGGAGTCA
Organism: Brachyalestes nurse; assembly: GCA_037974405.1. Classification (NCBI taxonomy): domain Eukaryota; kingdom Metazoa; phylum Chordata; class Actinopteri; order Characiformes; family Alestidae; genus Brachyalestes; species Brachyalestes nurse. The sequence continues at coordinate 10,697,788 of JBBPCY010000013.1, forward strand.
AAGGAGGACAGATGGGTCCTGAAGCTTTAGTTAGAGAGAAAAGAGGGACAGAGAGTCACTCTATTTTTTTATTTTTGTATTGTTATTACTTTTTTTTCATTTCATTTCCTTCAGAACAGAAGACCTTTCAGTGGGAAGTAGCAAAAAGAGAGTGTTTATCATGAATAAATCAATGTCAATGTGACAGCCAGGCAAACTCCATTTCCTGAGGCTGTGGACACATTACTCAAAGACCCCTGCCATGTCACCCTGACATGCACACACACACATATACACACACACACACACACACACACACACACACGTGTGTGCGCACAGACTTCCATTCCCCTTAGTGGGGCCACTTTATAGTTATAAACACAGTTAGTGAGCCGTCCCAGGACCCAAAGACAATTATGATAGCAACGATTAAGAAAACAATTATTTCAGAGAAGTAATTACGCCCTAATGTTTGAACAAACAGACACAGAGAGGGAGAGAGAGAGAGAGAGAGAGAGAGAGAGAGAGAGAGAGAGAGAGAGAGAGAGAGAGAGAGAGAGAGAGA
>JBBPCY010000013.1:10736781-10759802 GCA_037974405.1 Brachyalestes nurse
GTGTGTATGTCTGCAATCTGTGACTACATACACATTCAACTCATTTTCATGCACAGTACTCAACAAGATTCTATTAGATGTGCTAGAACATCACCTCCCTCATACACAAACACACACACACACACACACACACACACACACACACACACACACACAAGCCGTCTTTTACATCCTGCTGACCACCTACCATCCTTGTTTCATGAATGTAAACATAAACAAATAATTATTTTTTTCCCCTCATTTGAACAAATATTTATGTACATGAATTTAACACACATCTGAACCCATTCATTTATTCAGTCCAAACTGGAAAAGCATCATATCTATCCATGCCATTTCATACACACATATTCTGACTTCAGGCTATGCGAGTCATGCTTATGTATGCTTTTTAATGCATGAAATGGCAGTTCAACATCATATCCTGTTCTGGGGATGGAATAATATTTGTAAACATGCACAACTGCTCACATATGCGAATGGTAGCCTGTGTGCTTAAGCTTTTGACTACATTAAACATGAGTATTGGCCTTGGAACCCTCTGTAACTGCAATGGGCCACACTAAAGTAGCAGAGACATGCCAGTTCAAAGAAACAACAGGAACACTACATGGACTGGGACACCAGACACTAACAGGGACTTAAATGACACTGCATTCAAATACATGGACTTTGAGTTGGACCCCCCTTTGGACCTATTACAGCTTCCGCTCTTCTTGGAAGGCTCAAAATTTTGGTGTTGGATGAGGTTGAGGTCAGGGCTCCGTGCGGGGCATTCAAGTTCTTCCACACCAAACTCATCCAGCTATGTCTTTATGGAGCTTGCTTTGTGCGCTGGGGTACAGTCATGCTGGAATAGAAAAGGTTCTTCCCCAAACTGGGTCCACAAAGTTGGAAGCATGGCATTGTTCAAAATGTCTTGGTGTGCTAAAATATTAAGACTGTGCTTCACTGGAAGTAAGGGGTCTAGCCCAACCCCTGAAAAACAGATGTGTCCCAATACTTATATGGTCCATATGGTCTATTTCTTAAGATTGTCTTAGGAGAAATAAAGGTTCTCCCAGCATTGTATTAATGAAAGAGTTTTGACTTCCTTCTCCTAAACATCCCTCATTTAAAAAAACCCACTCTATTATAAGCTGTTCTGGTGATGACTGACAAAAACATGCGTTTTTCTTCTGTAGTAGTCGACTGCTAAACGATTTTTGAGATGTAGAAGAGAGCTATAAAAGAAAACAAAGAGATCTCATACTTTCCCTATGTAAATATTATTCAGGAAGATTGTGGCGAGTCACAAAAACAGTCTCAGAGGGTTGCTTCTCAGGAGCCGAATTTAAGAAAAAGCAGAATTGCTTGAGTCTCATGCTGATTCCGAACAGGATTAAACCACGTCTAGAAGAAATAAAGAAGACTGAGAGGAGATCTTGTGTTGAATCTTTCTTTCCTCTGGGAATAGTTAAATCACAGTATCATCATCATTGACTTCAGGGACACTTGGTTTACACAAGCACAATTATATTTGATTCGGTTTGGCTCGGGACGACATGAAGGCATCGCATTCACTACGCTAACTAATCAAAACCACCACTTGAAGGTGGCATTGTTATAGGCCTAATCACATTCATGGCCAAGATTGTGATTTATTTTGGAACACTACCGGCCGTGTTTCTGGACCCCGTTCAGCCGAGTGATTAAAAAGAATGTTCAACCCTGAAATTTTGGCTTGAACTGTGAGCTTAGACTGTGTCCGGAAATCCATCCTGTTGGAGTCCGCGTGGACCTGGAAGCGAGCATTTTTCTCTCTTGTCCGCACATCTAATATATATATAAATATATATTTCAAACAAATTTGTGTTTGCTGAGCTGCAGGAAACGTGCACGAATCTGCAAGCTGTTTTTATTCTCATCCAAATGTCTGAAGGATGTCCAGGAAACAGAAACATTTAGGTCTCCAAACTCTCTCTCTCTCTCTCTTTCTCTCTGTCTGATATTTACAGTCAAAAAGGATGGTGTGGGGGGTGGGGGGAGGCTGGGTTTGTGGGAGAGAGAGGGTTGGGAGAGAGAAGGACAATATCAGCTGGCATGGTTGCGGGTCCATGCAGGGAGGTATAATGCAGGCCAGGCCTACAAAAGAGCTTGTTGAGTTACAGGGCAGTGTTGTAAAGTCGCTGCGCCTCTCTCTCACGGCTGATTGGATCCAGTGAATTGAGTGATCTCCAAAGCAGAGGACACAAATCACCAGCATGTTCTGACAGGCGCTCGTGAGGAGGGCCCAAAAAAAGGACAAAAGACCCGACGGAGAGATGGCCGGTTTGTTTTCTTGCTCACAGCTGCAGCTTCTGGTCAGGTGTTGACAAATAGGAGGGAAAAAAAAATGTGTGGAAATATGACTTTCTCACATGGAAATGAGAGCTGTGGCAACAGCGCCTGTCACATCTTGACGGGCAAGAAAACGGTTCTCGCGCAATGTCTTTATCACCTAGCAACTATTTAGCAGCGTGTGAACGGCAAAACTAACTTTTGATTATCCGTGGAGCAGATGGCTTGCATTAAATAGGTTTCCGTGAGTGAGCACACGCGACACCATCTTTGTTTTTCTCTTTTATTCAAGGAAAAAATAGTTTACAAGGCTACTGTGCCTGGGCTTACACACACAACACTCATCAGGCAGCCCACTCACACCAATCGAACCTGCGCAAACGTGTTTACAAGCGGCTTTATCACCCCAAAAACGATAAAGAGAAATATTGAAAGAAAAAAGGGCAAAGTCAAGGCCATTTTAGAAGAAGAAAGGAGGTGGGAAAAGCCATTCCCATAGTAACAAGGCCATTGTTAATGCCCACCCAGGATTCCCATGTTAAACCCCTAGAAATTGGTGTGAATACACAGAAGCTTCCCCATTCACTGAGAGCTATGCCGGCGCGGATAACGCCTTTCTCTTTTTAAAAATAAATTACAAGGTCGCTGATGGTAATGTCATGTCCTCGATTTACACACCGTGAGGGGAGAGACAGAGAGAGGCCAGGAGGAAAAAAAGCCCTTTTCAAAAGGATTTAGGAGCATAAAAAAAGAAAAGACAGCATGTCTCAGCCTACGTGTTTGAGGCGGGTGCTTTAGATTGAACAGCAGTTAATGTAAACAATGCGTTATGGTGCGTGAATCTCAGTTTGATTTGAGATTGTAATGGGAGCTAAAGGAACGCACACAGAGCCTTTTCAGCACTGCTGGGGTAGTCACTCAAGAATTCTTGATGATGATGTACTGGTACACCAGCACTTAGGGCTTAATGACCGGCAGGTGGCTTCGCGAATTGTTTTCTTTCTTTCTTTTCTAAGTATAGAATTTATGCCACTTTTATATAACAGGCAGCAATCCATTGAATAAAGAGACAGGGCTCAAACAAAGATTTATGACAGTGTTTATAGCTGTACCCTAATTTGCTTGTCCTCACATGGACATTTAGCCATTTAGGACCTTTGCAAAAAAGAGTCTATTCCGTCTATTCCGGTTTTTCTACTCTACTGGAATCTACTCTAACACTCTACACCTACTCTAACTCAGTGCTGGCTCATTTCAATATATAAAGACCGCAGCCATCTAACAGAGCTAATTTAATACATTTTTTTATTTTCTTTCTTTCACAAATGACTATTTTAAGCAGGAAAAAAATGGATGCTTCAGTCACCTTTCAGTAACGAATCTGAATTCGTTCTGAAGGTGCAAAACTATAAGGAAGCACCCAACAATAAAGGCAGCATGATGGACCGAAAACATAGTAGGACACAGAAAGTTCCAATTCTACATCCAGTTTACATGCAAGCAGTACTGTAGAGTACTGTAGCCCTCAGGAGATGTTAAACAAAGCATAGATCTGAGTCTGTTTACATTTCCTACAGCCTTATTTCCTTTATACTCCCGATATAATCGATTTTTGTCCTTCCTTTTATGTCACAGAATACTGCAAGGCTACTTTAAGGTAGGTAAGCTAAGTCACACTAAGCCATTACATTGCATCACCGTTATAAAGCACAAAACAGCCTTGTAATTTATAAACGAACCCTAGAGAAGCGGAGGAGGCCGTTTTGTGGGCCGTGTGAGAGGGCGTTCCTTTTCCCTCCAGGTGTTCCCAGGCTAGCCACGGCCTGCTCTGTAATTTACAATTGGCCCTTGTGTCCGAGTGTTGCTTTGACCCCCGTCTTTTGAGGAAATGGACTGGAGCGAAGTTGCAGAGACAGAAACCTTGATTATTTCCCCCAGCCTCCAACCTAAGCACCCCCCCCCCAAAACTTGAGATGAGTCAGTCCAACTTCGGGCCTGCTATTATTTCAGTAGGGCTATTACCTTGGCCTAGTGGGGGGGGGGCTGTTGAAGTGTGTAAGGTTCTGACACAGACAACCTGGTCATTATTGAACCTTGTTTGAGGCAAAGAACACAGACTACTTCCCTCTTCCCCCAGGCTCTCTCTCTCTCTCTCTCTCTCTCTCTCTCACCGCAGCAGGCTTTAACACAGTCTGAATTCTCAGTTGGCCCACTGCAGTGAGACTCAGGTAGACTCTATAAATCTGTTGGCTGGTGAAAATTAAATGGCCATAGGCCCATCTGCAGAGAAATTGTTTTCTGCCCTTAAAAGACTTTATTAGAGGTAGAGTCTCCCTCTTTCCTTCTCTCTGCTGAACACACACAATATGCACACACTGGATCTACGCACTTACAGTGCTGCATATTCTGTTTGGGCCATTGTGCTTTATATTGCTGACAGGCACAAAACCCTGCATAGATATACAAAGTGAATAAGCTAGATCTTTTCTCCTGTCTCTTTTTTTTGCCCTCACACTATATTGGAGCAATCAATGCTGTGAATTTACTTGATTTATTTGCACATGACCAAGACATATTACATCCACACAGTTTTGTCTTTCAGTTGATTTGCTCATGGAAATGAGTATGCTGAATATGCATGCGATCATTTTAATACCATATCAGAAAAATATGGAATGGTCTATTGAAATACACCAATATGGTCTCTTCCATATTCTCTCATATGTCACTAGTCAAAACTAGGCACCTGGATGCATCCAATCAGAGCAAATTGGGTGGGTGGGGGCTTATGCTCTACACGCACCTATGCTCGAATCACTGGGCTTTTCTCTGAAGTCGCTTTCAATTTCAGGGGTTGTGATTTCTGGGGATTATTTTGAGCGCTGACACAGCAGGGATTGAAGAAAGTTCCATCAGGGGACTCAAATAAACCACAAATAAATTCTTAAGCCTAAATCTGGACCCAAAGAGAACAGATTTGAGGACATTCAAACACACACAATATTGCAAATAGAATCACATTCTTGACCTCAACATCTAATCTGAAGATGCATGTAGTGTGAAACCATTATGTTCGTGTAGTATGTTTTCTACATGGAGTAAATCCAGTCTATCCCTTTTATTCAGTGTAGTAGTCAATCTCCACCTCAACAAATGCTCTTCTTTGCCTTTGCTGCTCTTGTAATTTTCCCCTCCAGGAATTCCATTTGAAATCATTGCTCTCAGATCAGATGGGATCAAAGTGTCGAAGCATGACCCCGCATCCCCCTTCACCCTCTAATTCTTCCGGTCCTCCACCCGGGCTAACCCCACGCCGCCGAGTGCACAGGGGGACTCCGGACCAGGGTGTCTGAAATTAGCATTTGCAAGGAGGCCCAGGGGACTCCATAATTCAGCTTATTTTATAACAGCCTCTCATAAACTCCAGCTCGTGACCTTCATTTTTCACAGGCCGCCCTACGCTCCACCATCTGACAAGATTTATCGGCCAGCGCTAATAGCCTAGGCTCTCTCAGGTGGCCTCTTATTGATACGGGGCTTCCCAGCAAGCGCGTGAGCTATGTGATAATGAATATTTGCACTGTGTACAACAGGTTTGATTCTGTGGTGTTACGATCTGGGTCTAGGCTTGGATTGAGAAAGATATACAACAGACAAGGCAGCAGAAACGGCCAAGTATGGAAACAATATACCAGAAGAAAACACTGTATCAAGATTCACCTGTATGTCACATCATCAAAAAGGTTTCATGGCAAAATGCATTAAAGACCACTTTGTCTTTTCGTTCAGTGAAACATTATTGGGGTAGATTTTAGTCATATAACAAATATCAATCAATATAATATTCTGAATAATGTCCCCTTTATTAGACAAACAAAGAGGCACAGTTCATTTCTATAGTACTGTTCACCACAAAAATATAGTACTGTTCAGCACAATTCGAATGATGGAAAAATAGACTGTTAAATAAATAAATAAAATAAAATACGTTTCTTAAATATAGTTATAAGATTGTTATTCCAGCAATAACATGATGTTATATCAAGGTATATCCTTACTTAAAATGATATTTTTTTATTCTAAAGGGTTTGATTTGTGCTGATTTTTGCCTTTTTTATATACACATTTAGGCACAAACACACTCCCTCATACACCTACACACACACACCTGGGAGACTGAAACCTTTTCAGGCATGTAGCTATGTGTCAGTGTTCTTGTGATGGAACGGCTGAACCATAGAGGCCCCTGTTGCTGCACACACACACACACATACACACACATGAGTATGCGCGCGCGCACACACACACACACACACACACACACACACACACACACACAGCCCTGTGGCCTTGCTCTTGCTCCTGAGCCGCAGCACACACTGCTACCCTACAGCTTGATGGATGGCTGCTGAACCTGCTCTCTCCTGACTCACACACACATAATCTCATTTGGGGGCAGACCGGACACACACACACAAACACACACACACACACACACACACACATACACATAATCCCTTTTAGAGCCTGACAAAAAGAAAGCGTGCCAAAAAAGAAAGGGCTAATAGTGAAGTCCAGCCTGTTCTTTTCACCTGTTTTCCCTCACTTTAGATCCATCAGGCTTTGGCTGTTTTTGGTCCATACCAATGAGAGCACACACATAAAAGGCATTCTGCCTCAGACCAATGTGCCAGACATTTGCATTATTTATACTGGCCTTAGTGTTTAATCCCCACTTATGCAGTCAAGAGATTGCACCTCGTTTAATATTTCAAACCCCCCACATCTGCCTGTTCTACATGCAGAACAGGGCAAGGGTTAAGAAGACAAATAAATGGCTCTAGCCCAGACTAAGGAGGACTGTCAAAGAAGAAGATGCTAAGCAGGTGTGTGTGTGTGTATGTGCGTGTGTGTGTGAGTGTGTGTGTGCATGTTTTCACACAATTTTAGGAAAAACACATACATATGACTGGATTAACCATATAGAATGTTGAATTCAAGTGACCCTTTACTTCCAGTGAACGACAATCTTAATGCTTCAGCAGACCAAGACATTTTAGGCAACACCATGCTTCCAACTTTGAGGGCCTCATATAAAAGACACATGGACAAGTATGAGCGGAGCAGGAGTGACCACACTCACATGCTTTGCTTTAGTGTTAACAACAAATCTCAAGCCGAGGGAAAGACTAACAAGCCCATATGCAGAAGAGTGAGTGATCGATGCAGTCGAATGGTGTGATTTTAACCAGCATGAGGATCAGCTTTCTAAGCCGAAGTAAGATTCTGTCTCACCCCTAAATCACTCTGATACCATGAGTGCAACACGTAGTAGCTCCTCAGCTCAGCTACTGATGCATTTGAGTTTAAATTCTTGTTCGGGTTAACTTTGTCTCCTCAACATCTGCCATCACCATTGCAGTGCATTACTCTCCGCTTGTGAAAATTGTATTAAAGACTTTATTTAATCACTCGTCAGAGCATGTTTCTAGTGATCTCTCAAGTGTGAGCGGTGAATGAGCTGGTTTGAGAAAGTCAAGTCATACACACAAATGATTCAAATCTGTGGTCCAATTACTGACTCAAGCAGTGTGACAGTGGATACACACAAGTCCATGCAAAACTGACTCTGAACCTAACTGAACCTTACTCTCCAGCCACCATCTAACATATATAAGATCTTTATCCAAGAGGGTATTAAGTTTCCCTGGGTGTACCTGTATTGGTGTTTTTGTTGTGTGTATGTGTGTGTGTGTGTGTGTGTGTGTGTGTGTGCATGCATGCATCCTGGAATGTGATGTGGAAGCATCTATTTAAAAATCTGCACATCTCAAAGCCCACTTTGTCAAAATAGTGTGCCCACCACTACATACACACACACACATACACTTTCACCACTTTCACACGACCACACATTCACCTGCATGCTGTGAAGTGACATGTCAGTCATATTTTGTTCCTATTATTTCACTCCATAAGCACAGTTCCATCCGGCTAACGAGTGTGTGGATTGGACGCCTGTGCTGCCGGGCGGCAGAGAAAGTAACTCATTCAGAGAGGTGTCACTCTTTTATCGCTCACAAGCCTCTTTCTTATGAAGGACAAGCACAACTTTATCAAAGACTGGGTTAAATGGACTGGAGAGACTCTCACTGTCTGTTTTCCTCTCTCTCTCGTTCTCTCCCACTCTCTCTGCCTCTCTCTCTCACACACAATCTCTTTCTGTAAGTCTACTCTCTCTCTTTCACTCTCTTCATCCATTCTGTCTGTTTCTCTACCTCTATCCTCCCACTTGATTGTTTCTCTTCCGCCTTCTCTATTGTATCTCTCTCTTTCTCCTTCTCTCTATTGTATCTCTCTCTTTCTCCCTCTCTCTCTTTTCTCAGGTCACTTGCCTTGATCCTAGTGCCAGCAAAAACCTAAATCCCACTCCGTCTCTTTTACCCATAGGTACCAAAAAGCCACACATGCACACTGAAAAAAATGGACATATCAAATGACTTTGATTCAAATGTGTCATCTGACAAAAACTAAAATGTCATCAATATGGCTTATTGACTAAAGTAAATAAATGGCAAAATCGTACTGGTGAATTAACTTATGCGGCGTTGATTGGGTAAACATGTCACACTTCACTACAGAAAATCACCTCTTGCCCGCAAATATATATAACAAACGAAAACAGACAGCCAAACGACTGCTTTAGGCCAGGACCCTGTGAGCAAACACAGCACTAGGAAAATATCGCCTGGGTTTTCCTAACAAAAAAAAAAAGCAGTTCTCTTTGCGCAGTTCAAAAGCCAGAGGAACGCATATGATCCCTGCTGGTATCCTCTGTGACTGCCAACTATTCCCCTGTGCTGCCCTACAACAGCACCATGATGTGATGTTTGACTGAAACACACAAAGATTTAAAAAGAGAGATGAGAAGCTGAGGGAGAACAATGATGTAAAAACAACGGAACAGCGTGAATGCTGCACGTACACACACACACACACACATGCTCACACCCTCATAGCGCAGTCATTGAGATAGTTTGGCACACCACAAACCCATGTAAGTGACAATCAGAGTGTCATGTGCTTCCTGTGAGCGGCCCTTCCCTCCTCCCCTAAAAGAAGCTGCGGCCGATGCAGGTGGAGGAATGAATGGATTTACCTGTTAGAAACTAAAAGGCCTTTTCTTTTCTCGCGTCTCATACTGCGTCATACAAAATGAAATCTTGTGTTCCGGCGCCACCGAAATTGAAAAGTGAGGACGCCTCACGATGCAGGCGACACACGCACTGCCACTTACAATCAGCGTGCCGCCGACCAATCAAGACGCGGCGCCCGTCTCTCCGTACTGTCTTCCTCCGTCTCTGTTTGTCTCTCCCTCGCGCTCTGGCTATTTTTCGCGTCCTCCTCGTGCTGTCGCTTTCATCAGCTTATCATGACGAATGTTACAGATGCGCCTTCTGCCGTTCAATCACTCGGGTTTACATTTCGAGAGAGGGCGATAAAACGAAGGTAAAAGAGACAGGAAGGAAGGAGAGGGAGAAGGGAAAAAAAGAGGACAGAGTCAGAAAAACAGCGAGACAGAAAGAAAGAAAGAAAGAGAGAGAGGGAGATGAAGCAGAAGAAAGGCAGGAGGGGAAACAGCACGAAGAGAGAAAGACAGAGAGAGGACTTGAGTAGAAAGAGGGAAGAAGAGAAAATGATAGAAAGAGACAGACAGAGTGAGACAAAGCAAGAGGAAGGGATCGAGAGAAAAAGAAGACAGAGGAGAGAGGAGAGAGAAAAAGAGGAATGAAAGAGAAAGAGAAAGAGGATGAGAGTAAAAAGAGTGGGGGATGGACGCCGGTGTTCTGACGATTCATGCTGCCTTGTCGAAAAATGCTCCCTTTAACTTTATACAGCTCATTCAGTTTATAGTCCATTTATAACACTGATAATGATGAGAAATAGACAAATAATATGCATAATCAGAGTAAAATATATTTTATTTTAAATATTTATTTATAAGCAGTGTATCGATTCATACTGCCTTCTCGAAAAATGCTAATGTGAAATGTATTCAGTTTATACAGTTTATTCACTGATAATGATGAGAAACAGGCAAATAATACGCTCTACGTCTCGGCTGTTTTTCGTAGGGGGGGTGGGGTTATAATGGTTCTAAAGCTATAATGGTTCTGGCGTCCATACTCTGCACTCTGAGGGTACCTTGTTTTTCTATAACATAAAATACTGCATAAAACGTGAAAACGCAAATAGCTTTGGTTTTATATTTGATTTGATTACAATAATGTTTAAGAATAATGTTTAATGTTTTATTAGTACACACTCTACTGTATAAGACTGTAACCATCAGATAAATTCTTGCTTTCAAATGTTTATAGATTTAACTTTTAGTGAATGTTTGCTGGATATTAGTGACAAAACAGTTCATCAGTGTTGTCTTCCTCCCCTTCATCCTCACTGCCATGTGGGGGTTCGTCCTCTAGAATGTCAGGTTGACTACCAGCATGGGGCAAGATCGTATGAAAAGAGTGATTTAATTGTGGAATGTATTTCAGTCGTTTTTGGATGTCCTTGTACTTCTCCTAGCAAATATTCCGGAATTGCATATGGACTTAGTTCATTATTCCCCGCAACATATACAGTGCTTAGATGGTATTGACATTGAAAGAGCTGATACCCAAAAAAGTGGACTTGGTCTCAAGGCCTCACATATTTGAACAGCAGCTGTGTAACTGTGTTAAAGGGAACACTGCCATAAAAAGTGTTTGCAAAGCAAATGTTCATTATTGAATGTAATTGTTGCCCAGTTAATATATATATATATATATATATATATGATACGAACCAAATCGTGAGTCAGAAATTGTGAAACAAACCGAATCGCGGGTTTGGTGTGTCGTTACAGCCCTAATATATATATACACAGAGAGAGAGAGACTGAGAGAGATAGGGTCTCAAGGCTCAAGGTCTCAAGGCCCACTCAAGCCTTGTAGTAGTTGTGCTACTGAAAGGGTAGTTTACTTAAAAGCACAAGAAAGCAAATCAAAGAGACGCTGCTATAATAGTGCTAAAAGGTCAAGAGAAAAGGCTACAAAGCTGAGGGAAGTGTTCCCCACCTTCTCTTGTGGCCCACTCCACTGCAGCTACTCAGAATTTCCTGAACGTCAGAGCAGAGTTGTGTTGCTGTTTTACACAGCTGCGCTAACTGCAGGCAAAAACCCGCAACTCCATTACGCTGAAGGCTAGACTACTATTTCTACCATGACACCGGTGTGCAAAATTTCATGCCTATGTTCCTCTTATCTACATCCCTTTAGTCTGTCCATCTTTTCTCCAATCGGTCGCGGCTCAGTAAGGTCGTAAGGATGTGATACCGCAGATCATTAGGGTACATAAATATACAGCAGTAGACTGAACACCAGATCAAATTTTGATCTAGAAGCTAATGCTCATTTTTTCCTCTAGTATAATCTTAATGGAATGAATGTTAAAAAGCAAACGTCAAAATTTCAGCATGTGTGAAAGCCTTTTGGACAAACATCCCAGCTGACCCCTCCTGGAACCTGAGGGAATGCTTGAAGAGTGAAACGCTATCTAAAGGAAAAGACGAATCTTTGAAGACTCTAAAATATAAGACAGTTTTGAGCACACCAACTCACTCTTCTCCAACAAAAAGCAACAAACCCACACTTTAGGTTGGAGTCTAGACCTTTTTTTGTGGTTGTCAGGGGGCTATAGAATGTTCTTGTCCATTCACCATGTTGTAAAATGTTCTCATCATTTCACACTACTCCAGAATTTTCTCTGCCAGTCACACTGTTATAGAATGCCCATTCACATACACTCACAATGTTCTAGAATGTTCTCATGTTTCTGCACTGTTCTACAATATTCCCCACTATTCTAGGATGCCCCCCACATATATCTGCAGTGTTCCAGAATGTACTCCACTATTCACACTATTCTAGAACACCATCCACATATATATGTTCTAAAATGTTTGAGAAAGTACTCCCCCACTTACACTGTCCTAGAATGTACCCCCCATCTACACTGTTGTAAAAAGATATCTATTCACACGTGTGGTCACATTTTTGAGTAAAATTGTATATTTGCATGATATTTAGAAAGGTTTATCTGTAAGGGTATCTCTCTCTTTCTCTCTCTCTCTCTCTCTCTCTCTCTCTCTCTCTCTCTCCCTTTACAAGCATGATGCCTTGAGCGGCTTTCCGTTCCTCTCCATGACAGATGCGATCAAATTGGCAAGTAGACACAGATGTTACTTGGCAAACTCTCTCTTATAACACACTAATAGAGCCAGAAGGTGATCTAATTCTGGCCTCTTCACTCTATGGCCTCCCTTCACTCCAGGCCAGTCATATGCATTGTAAAAAGCTGTCACAAATGCTGTGTTATCCAGAGTTTGGTGTTCACTTGTGAAACAACAGCAGTCCATCAATAAACATCATTTTAATATTAGAGTTGATTTCCATATATTTGCATATGTATTTTGAAAACGAAAGAGATCTGATAGTATCTTTAGAGGTACAACCGCAGCGCTGCAGTAGCACTGTTATAGGAGGCACATACAGCGATACCTTAACCCTGTTAGCGTCCTCATGTTCCCTGAAGGAAACATTTGTCCTGTATTCTGTGCAAACTTGATTTGCATACAGTTCTCCCGATGGTAAGACAACACGAGTGTTAAAGGACGCCGGTTGTCACAACACAGCTCACACATGCACACGCACTTTATGAGGGCGACCCTGATTTGTAGCTATGAGTTTGTTCAAGTGCAATGTGGCATTGGGCAAATGCAAAGCGATGAAATGCCAAAGAGCCACAGATAAACAGGTACGGATGAGAGATAACAGGGCCTTGCGATTCATCCCACTGTCTCATACAGGTCGACTTTCTTCAGCTTCCATGAAAACGACTTTAGTCACAGAATAATTACAGAGAATATGCATTTAATATTCATGCCATTTAGGTATGCGAAGGAAGCATATGGGACTGGCAAAATATGCTTCTGGGTTATGACAGCATTTCTAATAGCACTGAAATGGGGAGCTGTAATATACCATAATGGATAACTCTGACTCATTTTTTTGTCTTAAGTAGGTCTACTAAACCTTCGCTGAATTCTTGATGCAAGACCCAGTGACTAAAAGAAGAGCTTTTTTCTTACATACAACACAGTGATGCACCAATCTGATATCGTGGATCAGCATTGGGACTGGTCCTAACCTTGTTAAATGGACTGGATATAAGTCTGACGTAACCAGTCCACATTCTGCACTGTTGCTTAGACACAATTTTATACATTTTTTTTTTTTTTGAGAAACCACAATTTTAGAAACCTTCTAGAGTAACATCATGAAAATGTTGCACAATCCCAGAAAATTTGGTTTGTAATTCTCTCTACTATGCTTCTCTCTACTATGATATCATCCAGCGTATATTTATGTCTGTACAGTATGTGGTTTTCTCGCCTTTGTGATTAAAATGTATTCAGTGGAAAGATGAATATTCAAGCACTTGCATTGCTTTTTACTCAGTGAGAGAAACAAAGGTCACCTCGCTATTAGTCAGAACAATGCAACAAGGCCAGTTTATGTGTAATTGTGGACTACACAGGATTTGGATTTTCCATATTATCTGTGACCAGACTGAATACTTATCTGGGAAACAAGACCATAAGTGCCTTAATTATTGTATATAAATTTATTACCAAACGCAAGCACTTTAACAGAGCACTGGAATCGGATCAGTATCTAATTTTGCCAGTGCCAGCCAATTCTGAGTTAAGATTTTGGATAGGATATCAGGAAAAAAGTTGGATCGGTACATCCATCATGTATATTTCCAAATTCTAGAGAGGCCAGAGGAAGAAATGAGTGCTTGAATAAAATTTATGAGTTTTGATATTCATTTTAAGAAAGCAAAGGGTCCGACCAAAAAGATAAAAGCTTTTCTCCATTTCCAACAGGGCTAAAATGTCACATATATCGTCTTCCAGGCTCCTGTGCGCAAGCTGACAGCTGGCTGGTGGAACTCAAGTAGCCACCTGCATTGGGCTAAGTTAATGACCGCTTAAATATCTTGTGTGCAAGGGACATGGAAGATCTTCGCTCCACCAGTTGCTTGGTTACCTGTCTGGGGCTGTGAGTGTGTGTGTGTGTGTGTGTGTGTGTGTGTGTGTGTGAATGTGTGTGTATGTGAGTGTTGGGTTGGTGGGGAGGGTTACCTGAAACCAAACTGCACATTCACAAGGCCACAAGACCTTTGCACATACACACTGGCACACACACTACACACACACTACACACTGAACAGTAGAGACCTTTCTCTAGCCAGTTAACAGGGCCCTCTTTCTTGTCCCTCTTTTTTCCCCTTCTCTTTCACCAGTAAGAGGAAGACAGAGGGAGAGAGAGAGCGAGAGAGAAAGAGGAGGAATCTCGGATGTCAGAGCACAGCAGCTGAAATCAAATATGATCTGAAAGTCCTCAGACACACTCAGCCGCTTACATTCAACATGCAATTTCAGGGATCATTCACTATAGGGGCTTTATACAGGAGAGGAAAGCCTCATTAGGCAATGCTTGACGCTGCCTTGTTTATTGCAAGGTTTCAATTCCAGCCAGGTTTATATATGCCACAATCTCTGATTAATTCCTAAACGTGATAAGCATGTCAGGCCAACAGAGCAACAACAGGACCTCTTGCTCCACTTGTACTAATAAAGGCAATAGTCTTTTACCTGATTATCCAGTGCTTAAACCTTATTGCACTGTATTGCTTTGAGCAGGTTATTACCTCGACGCTAGGGTGGGAGGAGAGGGGTCTCTGCTGAAAAAGAGACTCTAAAGGCTTTTCATTTGGCCCTAAAAGCTGTACACCGTCCAATTCAGTCACTTATAAAGCAAGACGGCAGCAGGAGGCCCATTCAGCCAATAATCCAAGGAAGAGCTAGTTTCTTAATTTTATAATTGGTGCATGGGACTTTATGAGAATATGTAGATTCATTCCAAGTAAATCCCATGATATGAGAGAGAGAGAGAGAGAGAGAGAGGGGGGAGAGAGGGGAGAGAAAGGGAGAGGGAGAAAGGCAGAGAGACAGAGAGGGAGAGAGAGAAAGGGAGAGAGGGAGAGGGAGAGAGCGACGGAGAGAGACAGGGAGGTGGAGGGAATTAGTTCCTTTTTAACATCAACGCAAATGTCAACACATGAGAAGTCCAATTTCACAGACAAAAGCAAGCACAGAACTTACAGGGCTCCCAGCAGTCGATCGCTAAAATTAAATTCTAATGACTTCTCTTTACAATGCATTTGATATAGACTATTATGCTTTGCTGCAAACTTAATGGGTTTTGCAGGGGCACATTGGCTAGCCCTGATAATGTTCAATAAAACATCAAGGGAGCCCCTGTTAAGTTGTCAGTGGGGATAACTCACGAAACAGTGGCGGGCTTGATAGCACCTCCCGCTTAAGAATCAGTAATTGCATATTGGTAATGGGGGGAGGAGGCTTTCACCGTGCACCTTATAGAAAAAAAGGGCAGCGCGTGGATGCTCACGACAAGTGGAGGCTGCGTCGAAACCACTGCAGTGCTTGGGTATTTAAAAAAAAAAGCAAAATAAATAATTATATCTAAGCAGGGTACACGGATACACAATACATGTGCCATGGCAGCAAATAGAGTGCATGTTTAATTATGTATGAGACATCCGTAAGAAACATAAGCAATAGCACTCCTCTTGCAAGCAAGCACAGCCGCCTATACACGGAACATTAAAGGCTGAGAGAGAGAGAGAGAGAGAGAGAGAAAGAGAGACAGAGAGAGAGAGAAAGAGAGAGAGAGAGAGAGAGAGAGAGAAAGAGAGAGAGACAGAGACAGACAGAAAGAGAGACAGACAGAGAGAGAGAGAGAGAAAGAAAGAAAGAGAAATGAAAAAAAAATCCAAGAGAGTTGTTGATGGATGGCAAAACCAGAAAGGATGAGAGCAAGAAGCAGCAAATAGGGATCTGGGCAAGGACAGAGCAGAAATGTGAGAGGAATACCAAGGCGAGTGAAACGGAGACTGGCAAAAAAAAAAGTGGGAAAAAGAGAGCGGAGGCAAGAGCGGAGAAATTGAAGCATAAATTTTCAAATACAAAGTAAAAAGATAGAGTGAGTGTGCAAAGATCATGTGAGAAAACTCGGAGAAAGAGATTTTACACAGGAAAAAAATTCTGTGAAACAGAGAAGATCGGGTTAGAGCGTGTGTAAAAGAGAGAGAGGGGGGGACCCAGTCAAAAGAGTGAGAGACAAGGAAATATGCCTTTTGCTTAGGAGAGGAGTACTTATGGATGCAAGAGCTGCTTCTTACATCATGTCCTTGTTAGAGAACAATCAATAATGTATCAGACTGCCATGGAAAACGCGCGAAACAACAGGCCAAGTGTTCTTTTTCCCGTTAAACGTAAAATAAAGGGCTGACTTCATCATGTATTAACCTTGCCTCCTTCCTCTCCGCTCCAAAGGAGAAGGAGAACAATAACTATATGAATTGATTAATTCGCACGCGCACACGGCTCAGAATATAAATGCCCTGTCAAGCTTGCAGGAGCGAAAAAGTCTTTTACATTTTAAATGGTAGTGTAAACAAAGGGGAAAGTGAGGGCGAAATGGAGAAGGGGTGAAATTGAAATGGAACGAAGTAGATGAGGTGAAAGAGAGAGAGAAAGAGAGGGGCAAGGATTTCACAGCCGGGTCAGTGAATTGGTCCAGACACACAAGTGCACAGGAATGTTAAATGTGACCTCTCGCCCAGCTGTTCCGAGTCAGCCTGAGGAAGCAATATAAAACACGACACTGCCACTAACGTTCCAGTGCTTTCAATCTCGTCCACCTTTTCTCTGCTTTCTATCATCTCTCTTTCAGCCAAACCCGCCCAGCTAAGGAAAGGGAGCCGTGTTTTGAAAGGAAGGGGTCTCAGGGGCTCAGGGTGCCTTAACCTGGCATTAGCAAGACGCCACACTAGCCACAGGCCCACCGCCGAGCTGGAATAGCTGCAAACCAGAGCCATATGTGATCCCATCCGCTCGACTGACACGCACACGGACGGAGGTCATAGACACCTCGTCTGCACTGTGAACACAGCCTCAAAGGAGCCCCACGCGTCTGGAGCAAGGGTTCAGCGCAGCAGGCCCACGGAATATGATATCCCTGACTAAAGTATGCCCTCGCGCTGCTTTCGCTATTACATTTAATGGCACAGTGAACCAAAGCAGGTCGATATAGAGAAAAAGACAGCTCAGCTAAAAATAAACAGATCCAGCACGAAGCTATTACACTGGGCCCTGGCTACTGAAGTTATTCTAACAGAGGACACAGAGAGAGACTACAGAAATGAAAGGAAAGTCATTAGTGGTGTGGGGTAATGAATTAAGATAGGTTCTTACCTGTTTGTTGTACTTGTTGATAGTTTGGCTGCTGTACTCGGAGCAGTGGTCAGATCCAATGGATATGTTATCTCCGGTGCCCACGAAGGTGTTTGCCGGGGGCAGATCCTGAACGGCCTGGTGCTTTTTACCTGCCGTGGGTGACTGCGGATGAAGCTGGACTGTGGGCAGGGGTGAGCTGGACTTGTAGTGGCGGGCAAGATCCGGGCTTCCAGGTCCGCCATTAACAGAGCGGTAGCGGCCCATTCCAGGACTATCAGAGAGTTTCTCATTAACACCATCATAGCGCTGTCCATTGGGCTTTGATGCCTCAACTGTGACAATACTGCTGTATAGCGGCTGTTTGGACTTCTTCTTGTTCTTGTCTTTCTTGGGTTTCTTGCTTTTGTCATGCTGTTGTGGGGTGAAGAAGTCCTCATGGTCCTTCTTACCAGCCTCATAGCCATTCTTGTTCTTGGGCCTGCAGTAGCGGGCCATGACCACAACAAGGATGATGAGGATGACCGTCATGATGCCGGATATCACTCCAATGGCAATGCTTAAGCGCTGCTTGCCTAGATCATAGTTGGGGTCTCCAGCAATATCTGCATTAAGCGGCGTTCCAAGGCTCTTGGCAATCTGAGCATCCACAATGGTGGAGTTGGACAGTGTTTCATTTACATAGACGTGCACTAGTGTGGTGGTGCTCTGGGAGGGAACCCCGCTATCATTAACTTGTACGACCAGGCGGTGAAGGCCAAAATGTTTCTGCTCCAGCTTGCTTACTAAGGAAATAACACCTGTGGCAGGATCAATCTCAAACAGCTTGAATGGGTTGCCCCCTGTTATGCTGTAGCTGAGGTCAGCATTGACACCCGTGTCAGTATCAGTGGCTATGACAGTGCGGACGACGGTTCGGACATTGCTAGATGGTGGTAACAGAGTGTAGGAGCTGTTGATGGGAAAAGTGACTGTTGGTGGATTATCATTTTCGTCCATCACAAAGAGCGACACGGTTGCCGTGGCCGATCGAGGCGGGTCGCCACCATCCACAGCCTTGACACGGAATGAATAGGTGGTCTTCTGCTCGCGGTCAAATGCTACCGTAGAAAAGATGGTCCCTGTGTTGTTCTCAATGGAGAAAATATCCTCCTCTTCTTCAATGTAGAGGCTCATCTCAGCATTCGGCCCCTTGTCGGCATCCATCACTGTCACCATGCCTACAGGGCTGTTAGGCTGCAGATTTTCCTTCACATAGAAAGTGAAAACGTCCTGCATGAACTTTGGCTCATTGTCATTCTTGTCTGCCACCAGAACTACCACTGTGGCCGAACCCTGTAAGACAGGCACGCCTTTGTCTTTTGCGATAACCTTGAACTCGTAGCGCTCTGTTTGTTCTCGGTCAAGTATGGTGTTGACGCGAATGTCACCACTGTCTGGGTCAATGGAGAATATTCCATTCACAGAGGAGTCCAGCGAGTAGGCGATTTCTGCATTTTTGCCACTGTCTGCATCCAAGGCCACTACAGTTGCCACACGCTCTCCTGGGGCATTGTTCTCTGGGAATGAAACCTCCACCGTGCTCTTGGTAAAGATGGGTGGGTTGTCATTCATGTCTCCCACTTTTACAATTAGTGAGTTGTTACTGGACAGACTTGGGCTACCTGAGTCTACAGCCACTATGACAACATTGTACTCCTGTACAGCCTCATAATCAAGAGGCGCTGATGTATGCAAAAAATATTTCTTTTTGTTCATGTCACCTTCTATTTCGCTTGCGGGCTTCAGCTGGAAAGGAACATCACCAACCACTGTGCATGTCACAATGCCATTGGGTCCCTTGTCCCGGTCAGACACTTGGACCAGTGCGATGGGAGTGTCCACCACCACATCCTCAGCCACATTCGCCACACCATCTCTTAGATATATGCGTCCAATCTTTCTTATGTCGATATTAGGAACGTTATCATTTTCATCCTTGATGTTAATGATCATGGTTGCTTTGTCGGTCTTGGGAGGCTGACCTCGGTCCCTGGCCATGACCGTAAACCTCAGCTGACTTACTTCCTCACGGTCAATCCTGTGCAGCACGCTCAGCCAGCCTGTACTTTCGTCCAGCCGCAGGAGTCGCCTCACGGATTCAGTGGCCGCACCAAAGACATACTCAATCTGTCCATTGACCCCAACGTCAGCATCCACTGCCTTGAGCTGGAGGATGGGGGCGCCAGGGGAGCTGTTCTCGGGCAAGTCCGCCTCGTACACGCTCTTCTCGAAGCGCGGGCTGTTGTCATTCACATCAGTGATCATGACCCTCAGAATGGCCTGAGAGGAGCGCGGGGGGTCGCCCCCGTCCCGCACGCGCAGAGTCAGCTCGTAGGAGTCGCGCTGCTCTCTGTCCAGCGCGCCTTTGATGATGAGCTGCGGCTGCTTCTCTCCGTCCGTGGTGTCGGCCACCTGCAGCTCGAACACGCTACTCCTGCTCTGCGCGTCCTCGAACCTCCTCTTGCCGGCGTGAGTGTCCGCGCTGACAGAGCCCAGCCGCCGCACGGAGCTCTCCGCGCCGTCCTGGATCAGCTCGTACCTCTCGATCCCGTTGCGGCCGAAGTCTCTGTCCGTGGCCGTGGGGAGGAGGTAGAGCGTGCCGATGGGTCGGTTCTCCTCCACGGAGAGCGTGAGCACGGGCGAGGGGAAGGACGGCGTGTTGTCGTTTATGTCCAGGATGATGACTTTGCCCTCGAACAGGTCTACCCAGCTCTGCGCGGGGCCGATCACGGACACCTCGAAGTCTATGAAGCACTCGTTCTCGTCAAAGATCATCTGGCACTGCTGCAGCTTCTCCCGGTCTATCCGGCGCTCGTTGGTGCTCAGGTCCCCCGTAATGTTGTCGATTTTGAAGTAGTCGGAGCCCGACTCCAATGTGAAAGTCACCTCCCCGGAGCCGGCCACGATGCCCAGGTCTGCGGCCACGTTGCCCACGCGCACGTCCGCGGGACCCTCCTCGGCCAGCCGGTAACGCAGCACCTGCTTGGCCGCCGCGGGCTGAGTCAGCAGCTGCAGCAGCAGCCAGCAGTAACACACACAGTCCACCGCGCCTGCAGTCCTCATCGCTCCCAAGCTCCAGTCACTTCAGCACAGAAGAACAAGTAGAAGAGCACTGAATTTCCACTCACTTCTGATGATTTTTGCGTTATTTTTATATGTTCTATGTTCTATGTTTTCCCTCCCTCAGTCTCTCGGTCCCCCTTCACTGTCCGGACGGCACCGCGCGCAGCTCTCCTCTCTCCTTTCCCTCCTCTCTTTTCCCTCTATCTCTCCCTCTCTTCTTTCCCCCCTCCGAAAATATTCACCTCAGTCCTTTTTTTCTCTTTCTTACCATCAACGGCTCCGAGTCCGTGTCTTCGGTCAGCACATGTGGCTGCTGTCGGTCTAATTTTCTTTTTTTATTTATAAGAGCAGCACAAAACTGAGAACTTAAGAAAAAAATATATCAAAAAAAGAGAAAAAAAGAAAAGCTCGTAGCTCAATCCGTTGGGGTGTGAGAGAAAGTGCTTCTAGAATCCAGTGCTGGTGCTGTGCTTCCGCATGCTGCGTGTTTTTATTCCCTCTCTGCGGGACTCGAGAAGTTCTCCTCGCGCAGCGGCGCGCGGTACTGTCCTGCCGCTCCGCCGAGATTTCTGCAGCCACGGAGGATGACAACACACACTCCCCTCTCTCTCTCTCTCTCTCTCTCTCTCTCCCTCGCTCTCTCACACACAAACACATTCACACACACATGCACACGCAAGCACCGAGGCACGAGCGCGCGCGCGCACGCCGGTTTATAGTTCTTGCAGTGACATGGAAGTGCGTAATAATGATAAAATAATATTATTAATAATCAGCAACGATCGTCTGTGAGTCAAAGAAAGTAAAGACAGAAAGAAGGCAGTGAAGGAGGAGGAGGCAGTCCCTCCGTTCGTTCGCCTCGCGCTCCGCCGCCCCGTCCCCCTTCACCCGCAGCTCAGCGCGCGCGTCTGCGGCACTCCGCGAGCGATTCGCAAATGATATTGCAGCCTCCCTCCCTCTCTCTGTCTCTCTCTCTCCCCCCTCTCTCTCCCTCTACCTCTCTCTCCCTCTACCTCTCTCTCCCTCTACCTCTCTCTGTCTCTCTCTCCCCACCCCCTCATGCACCCCCACCTGAACTCGCTGAGCTGTAGTTTTTGATGGGAGCCGGTGGAGGTGGGCTGAGAGGAGCTGAATGTCGCGTGATCACCGGACAGATGTGTGTGTGTGTGTGTGTGTGTGGTGGGGGGTGAGGTTGCAGGAGCGGAAGCGTGTCGACACTTTGTTTCGTTTTCTCTCTCCGTTCTCGCGGTTTTGCGTCGCGCGCCGCAGAATCACCACACCAGAATCACCGAGTCAGCAGAGCCGACACATCCAGTACTGTAACAGAGGGGCTCCTGTCAGTGAACTCTCTCTCTCTCTCTCTCTAGCGCTCTCTCCTTATCTCTATCTCTCTTTTTCGGTCCTCCTGTCTTTATTCCTCCTCTTTCTTTATTCCTCTCTCCCTCCCTCTTTCTTTATTCCTCTCTCTCATGGAGTGACTTGGTTTGCGTTATTTCTCCCTTGCGTCGGGACTCCTCGCGCTGACTCCGCGCGCGTGCTAACCAGACCTGTAGACCGGACTGAGAGAGAGAGTCTGTACATTTACTGTACTTCATATTTATTGTTGAGCACCAGTCGAATCGAAACAAAAGCAGCCTGGGCACCACGGACAGCGCCAGGAGTGAGCGAGAGAGAGAGAGAGACAGAGAGAATGAGTGAGGGTATGTTTGTGTGTGTGTCCCTCTCCTCTCTCTGCAGTCGGGGATGTAAGGTTTAACACCGTGCAATCCGTGTGTGACTGTGTGTGTATGTCCCCCCGAGAGTCTGGTGTGTGACTCTGGTTTGTGAGACTGTGGTGTGTGTGAGTGTGTGTGGGACTCTGATATGTGTGTCTCTGGTGTGTGTTTGCGTGTGTGTGACTGTGGTGAGTGTGTTTAAAAGTCTATTGTGTGTAACTCTGGTGTGTGTGTGTGGTTCTCTGGTGTGTGTCTGTGTAAGTGTAACTGTGGTGTGTGAGTCTGTTGTGTGTAACTCTGGTGTGTGTGTGTGGTTCTCTGGTGTGTGTCTGTGTAAGTGTAACTGTGGTGTGTGAGTCTATTGTGTGTAACTCTGGTGTGTGTGTGTGTGGTTCTCTGGTGTGTGTCTGTGTAAGTGTAACTGTGGTGTGTGAGTCTGTTGTGTGTAACTCTGG